>JAXIVJ010014133.1:0-35278 GCA_036785665.1 Chirona hameri | reverse complement strand
GCAAACTCTGCTTAGCAAAGGACTTATCACAGCAATCTATCCAGTCATACGTGTGCTATTCTTTGAATAGCATCCTGTCCTGCATTGCCAATACTTGTCCTGACCTGACCTGTCCTGACCTGTCCTGACCTGTCCTGACCTGACCTGTCCTGGCCTGTCCTGACCTGTCCTGACCTGTCCTGACCTGTCCTGTCCTGACCTGACCACATAATGTATCTGTCCTGTCACGCCATGCCCCGATTTCCCCTTACCGTGTCTTGCCTTCCTAGCCCCGCCCTTCCGTCTGCTGTCTGACGTCTGACGTGTCGCCGCGCGGTTGATGACGTCAGCGGGGGTCGCCCGGTCCGGTCCGTGACGTCACTGTGTGATCACCGCCGGTGCGGCTGGCACGTCACGTGACTTATCGTGAGGTCACGTGACTTATCGTGAGGTCACGTCAGACCAGTGTCCTAGCATTGGAAAGTTTGGGTGAAAAACGACACCCTATGGATACAATTTTTCCACTCTTTTTCCTCCGTTTTATTGTTAATCTTCCACTCCTTATTTTAAAATGTATTGGATAATTGGAACCCTGATACTGATTTATGAATGCAATGATAGTGGAAAGGCAGGTAAGAATTGGGATAGGTAATTCAACATCGTAGGAAGAACAGAAACATGTTTACATGTTTTTCTGAGTTCGAAGATTTCCACTGGACTGTCGCTCGGAAAGTGGGAGGAGCTTGTTTGTTTGTGTGTGTGGGTGTGGGTGTCCGACGGAGGATATTGGCACGTGGAGCCCAAACGGCCGGGCCGATTTCGACGCGGGTGGCACCGTTCGATACGGCAAAACGGCGGACAGATGATGTTACCCTTTTCGGGTCAATCGATGGCATGTGCCAAGTGCCAAAAAGTGGGCGCCAACATTTCTTTTTCTTTTTCGCCTCCTCAGGTCACACGGTTGGTGACCCAGACTTGATACTCGCAGGTCACGTGCGCGATACAGCGGCCCAAAATCCATTAATGACTGCCGACCCCGAGGGGGGGCAAAATACCCCGCCCCCCGGGGTAAAGCCAAATTACGATTTTGAAGGAGCGGTCCTCCGCCTTCAGCTGGTGCCGGCCGGCCGTGGATACTGTGCCGCACAGCACTGAGGCATGCCGCCCAGTGGCGGATTGTGGTGACGTCACAGTCTGAGGTCACCGTAACGGCCAATCAGCGGCGGCCTGGCCAGCTGGGGTCAAATTACGGAATTATCGTACGATTTTGACCCCCGAGCAATGCCCCGACCGCATTGCCGGCCTCTAGTAACTAATTCTGGTAAGCGGGTAATTGGCTATTGATAAAGCCGAGCACATATGGTTTTTGATTGAGTTTTCCATTCTTTAGGCTTATTTTTTGTCAGAATTTTCCACTCCGCACCCGAGCTCCAAAGCAATCCTAGGACCCTGCGTCAGCCATTTCCCCGCCCTGCCCGGGAGTGTGAGCCGGCTCGTGTTCGACACTCCTGGGCTGCGTTCACGGCCATATTTCGTCCCAGAGGTCAGTCGTCGGGTAAATTGTTCCCGGCTATTCGTTCGCTGCCAGAAACTGAAAAGGTCGAGAATGGCGGAATGTCAAACATAGGTAGAAATTGTCTCCGAGAAGTGTTTCTGAATCGCTTCTGAGAAGACTCGGTCACACATGACTGATGCCGGACGAGAATTGGCATGAATAATTTCAGGAATGAGATGTAGAGGATCACATCAGTAGTCCATTTCACTGTTGGACCCATTGGCATATATACATTATATAGGTCAATGGTTTGACCATTGGTGTGACTGCCTGGTTACCGGTAACACGTGCCACGTGCTGCTGAGGTGGCCATGCACTGCCACGGTGCCGCGACTGAGCGCCTGCTGTGCCCTTTCTGGCCGGCCCCGGCACCGATGCGGCGGAGGAGGGTGCGGGATGACATCAGCTAATGGTGGTGTCGTGTGCGCTATCACGAACAGCTGACCGAGCCAACGGCTGTGTCGGGGGGGGGGGCTATTGACTTACGGCTCCGGCCGTCACTGTACGCTACCCCGCGACACCCGGCACATGACACTGCCCGGGACCCCATGTTGACATCGGCCGATAACAGGACCTTGAGACGCTATGTTAATGTATTGAGACAGTGATGGCAGTAAAGGCACTGCCCGGTACTCCATGTTGACATCGGCCGATAACAGGACCTTGAGACGCTATGTTAATGTATTGAGACAGTGATGGCAGTAAAGGAATTCAAGTTGCAGGAGTAACAGTTGGAATACAAGTGCAAGTAGTGCAAGTAGGTTTTTAATAGCCTGGACAATGCAACAATGGGATGGCAACAAATAAATAACGAAACCTGCCAAAGTTTTTTCCACAACGCCTAATATCAATTCATGTCGACTGGCGCGCGCAACCTTCTGCGCCACTCCGCACGCCGCATGTGGACAGACGCAGACAAAATGCCCCCCCCCCAAAAAAAAAAGAAGAAGAAAAAAGGCTCTAGTTCCATGCGCAGCCGCATGACGGGACGTCGCCACCCGTCAGCGCTCACTCGCCGCATCACTGACATCACTGACTGGCGCGACATCTGTACTCGGCCCGCAACACCCTGCGACCGTCTGGTACCCCACGACAGCCGACACATGGCACGTGGCGGTACTGCCCGGTACCCGCGGGACCTGGCGGCATGGTACTGCCCGGTACCCGCGGGACCTGGCGGTACTGCCCGGTACCCGCGGGACCTGGCGGTACTGCCCGGTACCCGCGGGACCTGGCGGTACTGCCCGCGGGACCGCGGGACCTGGCGGTACTGCCCGGTACCCGCGGGACCTGGCGGTACTGCCCGGTACCCTCGGGACCTGGCGGTACTGCCCGGTACCCGCGGGAGCTGGCGGCATGGTACTGTCCGGTACCCGCCACCCACGGGAGCGGCAGCGTGGCGCTCCCGCATGGCATCAGGACAAATAAGTCAAACGGCGGCACTGTCCACTGCCCAATACCCGCGGGACCGGCTTCATGGTAACGTCGCCTGACGCCTCCGGCGCTGGGCGGACAGTTTTTGTTTAGTGTTGTAAAAAGCACTGCCGCTCGTCGGTCAGTGTTTGCTACAATGTCAGCAGCTGTAGCCGGCTCGGCTGCTGCTGCTGCTGCTGCTGCTGCTGCTGCTGCTGCTGCTGCTGCTGCTGCTGCTGCTGCTGCTGCTGTGGAGGTGACGGTGGCAGCCTCGCCTCTGTGTGCAGGGCAGTGGCGGACACACCGTCGCAGACTATATCCAGCTCTCCCGTGCTGCCTGCCCCAGCTCTCCATGGCACCTGGCTGTTCCTGCAATCCATCTGCGGTGGTGGGGCCGTCTTGGCTATATTGAAACACGTGCTGCTCGCCGTCGGACTGGCAATAAGGCTGCGTGGTGGCATATCGATCCTATGTGGCGGCGCCGCCACACCACTCCCGCGGGCACACATGGCAGCAGTGGAGACGACGCCGCGCCAGCCAGCCATGTCACGGTGCCGAGTCGAGTGCCGACCACTCCCGCGGGCACACATGGCAGCGGTGGAGACGACGCCGCGCCAGCCAGCCATGTCACGGTGCCGAGTCGAGTGCCGACCACTCCCGCGGGCACACATGGCAGCGGTGGAGACGACGCCGCGCCAGCCAGCCATCCATGTCACGGTGCCGAGTCGAGTGCCGACCACTCCCGCGGGCACACATGGCAGCGGTGGAGACGACGCCGCGCCAGCCAGCCATGTCACGGTGCCGAGTCGAGTGTCACACCACTCCCGCGGGCACACATGGCAGCGGTGGAGACGACGCCGCGCCAGCCATCCATGTCACGGTGCCGAGTCGAGTGCCACACCACTCCCGCGGGCACACATGGCAGCGGTGGAGACGACGCCGCGCCAGCCAGCCATGTCACGGTGCCGAGTCGAGTGCCGACCACTCCCGCGGGCACACATGGCAGCGGTGGAGACGACGCCGCGCCAGCCAGCCATGTCACGGTGCCGAGTCGAGTGCCGACCACTCCCGCGGGCACACATGGCAGCGGTGGAGACGACGCCGCGCCAGCCATCCATGTCACGGTGCCGAGTCGAGTGCCGACCACTCCCGCGGGCACACATGGCAGCGGTGGAGACGACGCCGCGCCAGCCATCCATGTCACGGTGCCGAGTCGAGTGCCACACCACTCCCGCGGCACACATGGCAGCGGTGGAGACGACGCCGCGCCAGCCATCCATGTCACGGTGCCGAGTCGAGTGCCACACCACTCCCGCGGGCACACATGGCAGCGGTGGAGACGACGCCGCGCCAGCCATCCATGTCACGGTGCCGAGTCGAGTGCCACACCACTCCCGCGGGCACACATGTCAGCGGTGGAGACGACGCCGCGCCAGCCAGCCATGTCACGGTGCCGAGTCGAGTGCCACACCACTCCCGCGGGCACACATGGCAGCGGTGGAGACGACGCCGCGCCAGCCATCCATGTCACGGTGCCGAGTCGAGTGCCACACCACTCCCGCGGGCACACATGGCAGCGGTGGAGACGACGCCGCGCCAGCCATCCATGTCACGGTGCCGAGTCGAGTGCCGACCACTCCCGCGGGCACACATGGCAGCGGTGGAGACGACGCCGCGCCAGCCATCCATGTCACGGTGCCGAGTCGAGTGCCGACCACTCCCGCGGGCACACATGGCAGCGGTGGAGACGACGCCGCGCCAGCCATCCATGTCACGGTGCCGAGTCGAGTGCCGACCACTCCCGCGGGCACACATGGCAGCGGTGGAGACGACGCCGCGCCAGCCATCCATGTCACGGTGCCGAGTCGAGTGCCGACCACTCCCGCGGGCACACATGGCAGCGGCCTGAGACGACGCCGCGCCAGCCAGCCATGTCACGGTGCCGAGTCGAGTGCCGACCACTCCCGCGGGCACACATGGCAGCGGTGGAGACGACGCCGCGCCAGCCATCCATGTCACGGTGCCGAGTCGAGTGCCGACCACTCCCGCGGGCACACATGGCAGCGGTGGAGACGACGCCGCGCCAGCCAGCCATGTCACGGTGCCGAGTCGAGTGCCGACCACTCCCGCGGGCACACATGGCAGCGGTGGAGACGACGCCGCGCCAGCCAGCCATGTCACGGTGCCGAGTCGAGTGCCGACCACTCCCGCGGGCACACATGGCAGCGGTGGAGACGACGCCGCGCCAGCCATCCATGTCACGGTGCCGAGTCGAGTGCCGACCACTCCCGCGGGCACACATGGCAGCGGTGGAGACGACGCCGCGCCAGCCAGCCATGTCACGGTGCCGAGTCCAGTGCCGACCACTCCCGCGGGCACACATGGCAGCGGTGGAGACGACGCCGCGCCAGCCAGCCATGTCACGGTGCCGAGTCGAGTGCCGACCACTCCCGCGGGCACACATGGCAGCGGCCTGAGACGACGCCGCGCCAGCCAGCCATGTCACGGTGCCGAGTCGAGTGCCGACCACTCCCGCGGGCACACATGGCAGCGGTGGAGACGACGCCGCGCCAGCCATCCATGTCACGGTGCCGAGTCGAGTGCCGACCACTCCCGCGGGCACACATGGCAGCGGTGGAGACGACGCCGCGCCAGCCATCCATGTCACGGTGCCGAGTCGAGTGCCGACCACTCCCGCGGGCACACATGGCAGCGGTGGAGACGACGCCGCGCCAGCCATCCATGTCACGGTGCCGAGTCGAGTGCCGACCACTCCCGCGGGCACACATGGCAGCGGTGGAGACGACGCCGCGCCAGCCATCCATGTCACGGTGCCGAGTCGAGTGCCGACCACTCCCGCGGGCACACATGGCAGCGGTGGAGACGACGCCGCGCCAGCCAGCCATGTCACGGTGCCGAGTCGAGTGCCGACCACTCCCGCGGGCACACATGGCAGCGGTGGAGACGACGCCGCGCCAGCCAGCCATGTCACGGTGCCGAGTCGAGTGCCGACCACTCCCGCGGGCACACATGGCAGCGGTGGAGACGACGCCGCGCCAGCCATCCATGTCACGGTGCCGAGTCGAGTGCCGACCACTCCCGCGGGCACACATGGCAGCGGTGGAGACGACGCCGCGCCAGCCAGCCATGTCACGGTGCCGAGTCCAGTGCCGACCACTCCCGCGGGCACACATGGCAGCGGTGGAGACGACGCCGCGCCAGCCAGCCATGTCACGGTGCCGAGTCGAGTGCCGACCACTCCCGCGGGCACACATGGCAGCGGCCTGAGACGACGCCGCGCCAGCCAGCCATGTCACGGTGCCGAGTCGAGTGCCGACCACTCCCGCGGGCACACATGGCAGCGGTGGAGACGACGCCGCGCCAGCCATCCATGTCACGGTGCCGAGTCGAGTGCCGACCACTCCCGCGGGCACACATGGCAGCGGTGGAGACGACGCCGCGCCAGCCATCCATGTCACGGTGCCGAGTCGAGTGCCGACCACTCCCGCGGGCACACATGGCAGCGGTGGAGACGACGCCGCGCCAGCCATCCATGTCACGGTGCCGAGTCGAGTGCCGACCACTCCCGCGGGCACACATGGCAGCGGTGGAGACGACGCCGCGCCAGCCATCCATGTCACGGTGCCGAGTCGAGTGCCGACCACTCCCGCGGGCACACATGGCAGCGGTGGAGACGACGCCGCGCCAGCCATCCATGTCACGGTGCCGAGTCGAGTGCCGACCACTCCCGCGGGCACACATGGCAGCGGTGCCGACCACTCCCGCGGGCACACATGGGAGCGGTGGCGACGACTCCCGCGGGCACACATGGGAACGGTGCCGACGACTCCCGCGGGCACACATGGGAACGGTGCCGACGACTCCCGCGGGCACACATGGGAGCGGTGGCGACGACTCCCGCGGGCTGACATGGGAGCGGTGCCGACGACTCCCGCGGGCTGACATGGGAGCAGTGGCGACGACTCCCGCGGGCTGACATGGGAGCGGTGCCGACGACTCCCGCGGGCTGACATGGGAACGGTGCCGACGACTCCCGCGGGCTGACATGGGAGCGGTGCCGACGACTCCCGCGGGCTGACATGGGAGCGGTGCCGACGACTCCCGCGGGCTGACATGGGAGCGGTGCCGACGACTCCCGCGGGCTGACATGGGAGCGGTGCCGACGACTCCCGCGGGCTGACATGGGAGCAGTGGCGACGACTCCCGCGGGCTGACATGGGAGCGGTGCCGACGACTCCCGCGGGCTGACATGGGAGCGGTGCCGACGACTCCCGCGGGCTGACATGGGAGCGGTGCCGACGACTCCCGCGGGCTGACATGGGAGCGGTGCCGACGACTCCCGCGGGCTGACATGGGAGCGGTGCCGACGACTCCCGCGGGCTGACATGGGAGCGGTGGCGACGACTCCCGCGGGCTGACATGGGAGCGGTGGCAGGAGTAACGCTGCCGGTGGCTGACAATAGGGATACTGGGCCTAGTTATGGGTGGCTAGTGGCCGAGTTATGGGTGTGCTGGTGCGATGGCTTGGAGAAGGGGGAGGGGGAGTGCTTTGTGTTCGAGGTCGTCGCATACGTACTTTGTGGAATGCGTAGCGCAGTAACATCAAACAAAGAAGTGAATGGATCTGGTTGATAAGCGTTGTTGATAACATATCCTTTCTTAGCGCATTCGTCATGAATGAATGGAATACGGAGCCGTATTAAATGCATACAGTTTATTATCGTATTTGGCATGTCATCGTACCCTCAGTTGTCCTGTTCTGTATATAATGAGTGTGCTTTCTTGGCACCTTCAAAAAAGGTAACCTTGGTACGGATTTACAATAGCCACAAATTGCATGTAGTTGTATTGACGTGTTTGGTTCGCTTCTGTTCACGGTGTCTCAAGTTTATTAATAGACGCCGTTACATTTGTCATGACGGGACACACTCCCGCGTCACGCCTCACGGGACGGGACTCCCGCGTCACGCCTCATATCTGACACATCTCCCATCAAACTTCACTAGTCTCACACAGCATCACATGTCGTCTAGACATCACACTTCTTATCTGACGTCACACCTCAGATACATCCGAGCAGACATCCGGCGTCAAACCGCTCGTGACTACCCCCCCCCCCCCCCCACCACCACCACCACCACCACCACCACCACCACCACCACCACCACCACCACCACCACCACCACCACCACCACCACCACCACCACCACACCGCTCGTGCCACCACCACCACCACCACCACCACCACACCGCTCGCGCCACCACAGCCGCCGGACCATTACCCGAAACCGGAAGAGGTCCGGAGCAGCGGAGTGGTGACCAGGCACCTCCAAAGCCGCGAGGCTACGCAGGAGTGATCCTGTCGGAGGGAGACAACAACAACGTGACCTGACATCCCTTCTGTCCGAGCAGGCGCGGAACTACCTGCAGTCGCTGCCGTACAAGCCGAAGATCCCGTGGACGACGCTGTACCCGGAGGCAGACGCTCGGGCGCTGGATCTGCTGGACCGCATGCTGACATTCAACCCGCACAAGCGCATCACTGTGGAGGAGGCCCTCAGCCACCCGTACCTCGAGCAGTATTACGACCCGGCCGACGAGGTTAGTGGGCGCTACTTTGGACGCCGGCGCTGTGCGCTGCGGACTGTGCCGCCAGCTGGGGATTCAGCAGACTGTAGAAGGTGCGGGCTGCAGACTGTGTATTGGATACTCTGCAGACTGTGTATTGGATACTCTGCGCTGTAGACTGTGTATTGGATACTCTGCGGGCTGCCAGACTGTGTATTGGATACTCTGCAGACTGTGTATTGGATACTCTGCGCTGTAGACTGTGTATTGGATACTCTGCGGGCTGCCAGACTGTGTATTGGATACTCTGCGGGCTGCCAGACTGTGTATTGGATACTCTGCAGACTGTGTATTGGATACTCTGCGGGCTGCAGACTGTGTATTGGATACTCTGCGGGCTGCCAGACTGTGTATTGGATACTCTGCGGGCTGCCAGACTGTGTATTGGATACTCTGCGGGCTGCAGACTGTGTATTGGATACTCTGCGGGCTGCAGACTGTGTATTGGATATTCTGCGGGCTGCCAGACTGTATATTGGATACTCTGCAGACTGTGTATTGGAAACTCTGCGGGCTGTAGACTGTGTATTGGATACTCTGCGGGCTGCATACTGTGTATTGGATACTCTGCAGGCTGTAGACTGTGTATTGGATACTCTGCGGGCTGCAGACTGTGTATTGAATACTCTGCGGGCTGTAGACTGTGTATTGGATACTCTGCAGACTGTGTATTGGATACTCTGCGCTGTAGACTGTGTATTGGATACTCTGCAGACTGTGTATTGGATACTCTGCGCTGTAGACTGTGTATTGGATACTCTGCGGGCTGTAGACTGTGTATTGGATACTCTGCGGGCTGCCATACTGTGTATTGGATACTCTGCAGACTGTGTATTGGATACTCTGCGCTGTAGACTGTGTATTGGATACTCTGCGGGCTGCCAGACTGTGTATTGGATACTCTGCAGACTGTGTATTGGATACTCTGCGCGGTAGACTGTGTATTGGATACTCTGCGGGCTGCCAGACTGTGTATTGGATACTCTGCAGACTGTGTATTGGATACTCTGCGGGCTGCAGACTGTGTATTGGATACTCTGCGGGCTGCAGACTGTGTATTGGATACTCTGCGGGCTGCAGACTGTGTATTGGATACTCTGCGGGCTGCCAGACTGTGTATTGGATACTCTGCGGGCTGCAGACTGTGTATTGGATACTCTGCGGGCTGCCAGACTGTGTATTGGATACTCTGCGGGCTGCAGACTGTGTATTGGATACTCTGCGGGCTGCCAGACTGTGTATTGGATACTCTGCGGGCTGTAGACTGTGTATTGGATACTCTGCGGACTGCAGACTGTGTATTGGATACTCTGCGGGCTGCAGACTGTGTATTGGATACTCTGCGGGCTGCCAGACTGTGTATTGGATACTCTGCGGGCTGCAGACTGTGTATTGGATACTCTGCGGGCTGCCAGACTGTGTATTGGATACTCTGCAGACTGTGTATTGGATACTCTGCGGGCTGCAGACTGTGTATTGGATACTCTGCAGACTGTGTATTGGATACTCTGCGGGCTGTAGACTGTTTATTGGATACTCTGCGGGCTGCAGACTGTGTATTGGATACTCTGCGGGCTGCATACTGTGTATTGGATACTCTGCGGGCTGCCAGACTGTGTATTGGATACTCTGCAGGCTGTAGACTGTGTATTGGATACTCTGCGGGCTGCCAGACTGTGTATTGGATACTCTGCGGGCTGTAGACTGTGTATTGGATACTCTGCAGGCTGTAGACTGTGTATTGGATACTCTGCGGGCTGCCAGACTGTGTATTGGATACTCTGCGGGCTGCCAGACTGTGTATTGGATACTCTGCGGGCTGCCAGACTGTGTATTGGATACTCTGCAGGCTGTAGACTGTGTATTGGATACTCTGCGGACTGCCAGACTGTGTATTGGATACTCTGCAGACTGTGTATTGGATACTCTGCGGGCTGTAGACTGTGTATTGGATACTCTGCAGGCTGTAGACTGTGTATTGGATACTCTGCGGGCTGCAGACTGTGTATTGGATACTCTGCGGGCTGCAGACTGTGTATTGGATACTCTGCGGGCTGCAGACTGTGTATTGGATACTCTGCGGGCTGTAGACTGTGTATTGGATACTCTGCGGGCTGCAGACTGTGTATTGGATACTCTGAAGACTGTGTATTGGATACTCTGCGGGCTGTAGACTGTGTATTGGATACTCTGCGGACTGCCAGACTGTGTATTGGATACTCTGCGGGCTGCCAGACTGTGTATTGGATACTCTGCGGGCTGCAGACTGTGTATTGGATACTCTGCGGGCTGTAGACTGTGTATTGGATACTCTGCGGGCTGCCAGACTGTGTATTGGATACTCTGCAGACTGTGTATTGGATACTCTGCAGGCTGTAGACTGTGTATTGGATACTCTGCGGGCTGCAGACTGTGTATTGGATACTCTGCGGACTGCAGACTGTGTATTGGATACTCTGCGGGCTGTAGACTGTGTATTGGATACTCTGCGGGCTGTAGACTGTGTATTGGATACTCTGCGGGCTGCCAGACTGTGTATTGGATACTCTGCAGGCTGTAGACTGTGTATTGGATACTCTGCGGACTGCAGACTGTGTATTGGATACTCTGCGGGCTGCCAGACTGTGTATTGGATACTCTGCAGGCTGTAGACTGTGTATTGGATACTCTGCGGGCTGTAGACTGTGTATTGGATACTCTGCGGGCTGCAGACTGTGTATTGGATACTCTGCGGGCTGCAGACTGTGTATTGGATACTCTGCGGGCTGCAGACTGTGTATTGGATACTCTGCGGACTGCAGACTGTGTATTGGATACTCTGCAGGCTGTAGACTGTGTATTGGATACTCTGCGGGCTGCCAGACTGTGTATTGGATACTCTGCAGACTGTGTATTGGATACTCTGCGGACTGCAGACTGTGTATTGGATACTCTGCGGGCTGCAGACTGTGTATTGGATACTCTGCGGGCTGCAGACTGTGTATTGGATACTCTGCGGACTGCAGACTGTGTATTGGATACTCTGCAGGCTGTAGACTGTGTATTGGATACTCTGCGGGCTGCAGACTGTGTATTGGATACTCTGCGGGCTGTAGACTGTGTATTGGATACTCTGCGGGCTGCAGACTGTGTATTGGATACTCTGCGGGCTGTAGACTGTGTATTGGATACTCTGCGGGCTGCAGACTGTGTATTGGATACTCTGCGGGCTGCCATACTGTGTATTGGATACTCTGCAGACTGTGTATTGGATACTCTGCGGGCTGCCAGACTGTGTATTGGATACTCTGCAGGCTGCCAGACTGTGTATTGGATACTCTGCGGGCTGCCAGACTGTGTATTGGATACTCTGCGGGCTGCAGACTGTGTTCAATGGCGGCTGTTAGTGCACTGCTTCAGTGTTCGATTTTTGGTGTCATAGAATGACCTTGGACTGTAATGTTCTACATTGTTTAGATGTAAATTTTCATCTCTCCTAATCGAATTTCCTCAAGGCAATGTATCACTTTTTCCCATTCATAGCTACCTTCAACATAGCTATCCATCCCAAATGAACCTACCAAATCAAAGAATGATAGAGCATCACATTTCTCATGTCGAACTTAACCATATCGATAGGATGTTCTGAGTCCTAATTCTATCTTTTGCACTCTAGCTTAAAATCAATGCTCCATGCAACGCACTGGTGATTGTGGAGACTGTATAGTATGACAGTGCCTAATGTCATGCAGGGCGTGTCCTGATATGTAGGATGTGATGACGTGAGGAGACCAGTGTCTGACACGCCGTGTATGCGTCTGTGCCGCCGCAGCCGGTGGCCGAGGAGCCGTTCACATTCGAGACAGAGCTGGACGACCTGCCCAAGGAGGAACTCAAGGAGTTCATATTCCAGGAGACGGAAAGGTTCAAAAACGGCGACCCGTCCGCGGCGCCGCCCGCCATGTAGGCGGCGGACCCTGTGGTAAGTTGGGTAAGTTAGTCGCGCCCGACGGACCGTCGGGCGCGACTCAGGTGTCGACGTCGTAGGTCAGGTGTCGACGTCGTAGGTCAGGTGTCGAGGTTCCCGGTCCGGTCCGTAGGTCAGGTGTCGAGGTTCCCGGTCCGGTCCGTAGGTCTGGTGTCGAGGTTCCCGTTCCGTAGGTCAGGTGTCGAGGTTCCCGGGCCGGTCCGTAGGTCAGGTGTCGAGGTTCCCGTTCCGTAGGTCAGGTGTCGAGGTTCCTGGACCGGTGCGTAGGTCTGGTGTCGAGGTTCCCGGTCCGTAGGTCAGGTGTCGAGGTTCCCGGGCCGGTCCGTAGGTCAGGTGTCGAGGTTCCCGGACCGGTCCGTAGGTCAGGTGTCTAGGTTCCCGGGCCGGTCCGTAGGTCAGGTGTCGAGGTTCCCGGTCCGTAGGTCAGGTGTCGAGGTTCCCGGGCCGGTCCGTAGGTCAGGTGTCGACGTCGTAGGTCAGGTGTCTAGGTTCCCGGTCCGTAGGTCAGGTGTCTAGGTTCCCGGTCCGTAGGTCAGGTGTCTAGGTTCCCGGGCCGGTCCGTAGGTCAGGTGTCGAGGTTTCCGGTCCGTAGGTCAGGTGTCGAGGTTCCCGGTCCATAGGTCCCGTGTCTAGGTTCCCGGGCCGGTCCGTAGGTCAGGTGTCGAGGTTCCCGGTCCGTAGGTCAGGTGTCGAGGTTCCCCGTCCGGTCCGTAGGTCAGGTGTCGAGGTTCCCGGTCCGGTCCGTAGGTCAGGTGTCGAGGTTCCCGTTCCGTAGGTCAGGTGTCGAGGTTCCCGGGCCGGTCCGTAGGTCAGGTGTTGAGGTTCCCGTTCCGTAGGTCAGGTGTCGAGGTTCCCGGACCGGTGCGTAGGTCTGGTGTCGAGGTTCCCGGTCCGTAGGTCAGGTGTCGAGGTTCCCGGGCCGGTCCGTAGGTCAGGTGTCGAGGTTCCTGGACCGGTCCGTAGGTCAGGTGTCGAGGTTCCCGGGCCGGTCCGTAGGTCAGGTGTCGAGGTTCCCGGTCCGTAGGTCAGGTGTCGAGGTTCCCGGGCCGGTCCGTAGGTCAGGTGTCGACGTCGTAGGTCAGATGTCTAGGTTCCCGGTCCGTAGGTCAGGTGTCTAGGTTCCCGGTCCGTAGGTCAGGTGTCTAGGTTCCCGGGCCGGTCCGTAGGTCAGGTGTCGAGGTTCCCGGTCCGTAGGTCAGGTGTCGAGGTTCCCGGTCCATAGGTCCCGTGTCTAGGTTCCCGGGCCGGTCCGTAGGTCAGGTGTCGAGGTTCCCGGTCCGTAGGTCAGGTGTCGAGGTTCCCGGTCCGTAGGTCAGGTGTCGAGGTTCCCGGGCCGGTCCGTAGGTCAGGTGTCGAGGTTCCCGGTCCGTAGGTCGGGTGTCGAGGTTCCCGGTCCGGTCCGTAGGTCAGGTGTCGAGGTTCCCGGTCCGTAGGTCAGGTGTCGACGCTCCCGGGCCGGTCCGTAGGTCAGGTGTCGAGGTTCCCGGACCGGTCCGTAGGTCAGGTGTCGAGGTTCCCGGTCCGTAGGTCAGGTGTCTAGGTTCCCGGTCCGGTCCGTAGGTCAGGTGTTGAGGTTCCCGGTCCGTAGGTCAGGTGTCGAGGTTCCCGGACCGGTCCGTAGGTCAGGTGTTGAGGTTCCCGGTCCGGTCCGTAGGTCAGGTGTCGAGGTTCCCGGTCCGTAGGTCAGGTGTCTAGGTTCCCGGTCCGGTCCGTAGGTCAGGTGTTGAGGTTCCCGGTCCGTAGGTCAGGTGTCTAGGTTCCCGGTCCGTAGGTCAGGTGTCTAGGTTCCCGGGCCGGTCCGTAGGTCAGGTGTCGAGGTTCCCGGTCCGTAGGTCAGGTGTCGAGGTTCCCGGTCCGTAGGTCAGGTGTCGAGGTTCCCGGTCCGGTCCGTAGGTCAGGTGTCGAGGTTCCCGTTCCGTAGGTCAGGTGTCGAGGTTCCCGGTCCGGTCCGTAGGTCTGGTGTCGACGTCGTAGGTCAGGTGTCGAGGTTCCCGGTCCGTAGGTCGGGTGTCGAGGTTCCCGGTCCGGTCCGTAGGTCAGGTGTCGAGGTTCCCGGACCGGTGCGTAGGTCTGGTGTCGAGGTTCCCGGTCCGTAGGTCAGGTGTCGAGGTTCCCGGTCCGTAGGTCTGGTGTCGAGGTTCCCGGACCGGTCCGTAGGTCAGGTGTCGAGGTTCCCGGACTGGTCCGTAGGTCAGGTGTCGAGGTTCCCGGGCCGGTCCGTAGGTCAGGTGTCGAGGTTCCCGGACCGGTCCGTAGGTCAGGTGTCGAGGTTCCCGGGCCGGTCCGTAGGTCAGGTGTCGACGTTCCCGGGCCGGTCCGTAGGTCAGGTGTCGAGGTTCCCGGTCCGTAGGTCAGGTGTCGAGGTTCCCGGTCCGTAGGTCAGGTGTCGAGGTTCCCGGTCCGGTCCGTAGGTCAGGTGTCGAGGTTCCCGGTCCGTAGGTCAGGTGTTGAGGTTCCCGGGCCGGTCCGTAGGTCAGGTGTCGAGGTTCCCGGTCCGTAAGTCAGGTGTCGACGTTCCCGGTCCGTAGGTCAGGTGTTGAGGTTCCCGGGCCGGCCCGTAGGTCAGGTGTCGAGGTTCCCGTTCCGTAGGTCAGGTGTCGAGGTTCCCGGACCGGTGCGTAGGTCTGGTGTCGACGTCGTAGGTCAGGTTGTCGACGTTCCCGGGGACGTGGTAAATCCGAGGTCATTCACTTGACCTGGAAGGTCACCCGTTGACCTGCAACCTAAAAATCGCATACTGTTAGATTCTTCTCATGACAGGCAACATGCTGGTTCTTACCGCATTGCTCTAAGTTGCTTGGTTTGGAAGTTAACAGGGAGGGTGTTAGCCCCCCCCCCCCCCCCCCCCGTAGGGCGAAGGTGGAAAAGCTCCCGTAGGGCGAGGGTTAACAGTCGGTTCCGGGGCCCGTTTTTTTCTGTGACATTTGGCGATAATACGGAGATGCGAACTTCACGGCTTCTTCCTACCTGCCTGCAGTATAAAGGAGTTACATAGGTTTTACGGTGATTGAAACAAGGGCAAATTATTTTATTTTAGTGAACTATAATAAATATTGCACGGCAGAGGCGATTTCAGGGACATGAAAAAGGGGGATTACAGGAAGTTATTTTGTATATATTTTGCCTCCCTTTTTCGCTAATCTGGCACCGCCTATGCATGAAAATATGCTTTATAACTGTTGTGTCCGATGTCACAATAGCGCACCATTTCATTTATCGAAAAAGAAGAAAAAAGACTGTTTTATAAGGCATTTATTGTAACCCCAAATTTAGTGACCTGAAAACGCCTATGATTTTTGCATTAGCAAAAGTCACCGTCATATATCAGTCCCCAATTCAATCTCTATCGCGCCCCATTAGTTGTGTTAAAATCAGTTGATAAACATGACAGCTGTGTTGGATCACAAATACCTCAAATATTTGTAGTTTTGGCCCCCCCCCCCCCACCCGTTGGCCCCTATAAAAAAAATCGGACTTATTTTTATTTTTTTAGAAATGTAGATCGTGTTGAGGGGAATCAAACGCCGTTTGATTTGTGAAAATCGGACGGGTAGATCTCGAGATCTCCGGGGAAGGAAATCCCCCCCCCCTCTGCCACTAATAGGGGTAGCCAGGAGCCTGCCACTAATAGGGTGTTAACGGTGCGTTGCAGTGCGATGCTGGCATCTCCACGAGGCACTATTGTCTGTTCGGTGGGTCTGGCAGAGCCCTTCGTTACAGGCTGGCAAGTCGCACTGTACAGCGGCTGTACCGGGCCGGGCAGGGCCCCCCGGACAGGTTGGCGTTTCTCAGTAGTGTTGACGCCAGCGGCTGTACCGGGCCGGGCAGGGCTCCCGGACAGGTTGGCGTTTCTCAGTAGTGTTGACAACAGCGGCCTGTACCGGGCCGGGCAGGGCTCCCGGACAGGTTGGCGTTTCTCAGTAGTGTTGACAACAGCGGCCTGTACCGGGCCGGGCAGGGCTCCCGGACAGGTTGGCGTTTCTCAGTAGTGTTGACAACAGCGGCCTGTACCGGGCCGGGCAGGGCTCCCGGACAGGTTGGCGTTTCTCAGTAGTGTTGACGACAGCGGCCTGTACCGGGCCGGGCAGGGCCCCCCGGACAGGTTGGCGTTTCTCAGTAGTGTTGACAACAGCGGCTGTACCGGGCCGGGGTCTGCCCCGGACAGGTTGGCGTTTCTCAGTAGTGTTGACGCCAGCGGCTGTACCGGGCCGGGGTCTGCCCCGGACAGGTTGGCGTTTCTCAGTAGTGTTGACGACAGCGGCTGTACCGGGCCGGGGTCTGCCCCGGACAGGTTGGCGTTTCTCAGTAGTGTTGACGACAGCGGCTGTACCGGGCCGGGCAGGGCTCCCCGGACGGACAGGTTGGCGTTTCTCAGAAGTGTTGACGACAGCGGCTGTGCCGCCGCTGCTGCGTGCCGTATGCGTGTTTGCTATCTGCGGTGTTCTCTCGGCTTTTCGCCCGGGGCTTCTCAGAAGCTCTACACTGCTCCGCTGCACATGTTTTCAAAGTGCGTGGTGATATCTCGAACTGCACATGTTCTCCGAGTGCGTGGTGATATCTCGAACTGCACATGTTCTCCAAGTGCGTGGTGATATCTCGAACTGCACATGTTCTCCGAGTGCGTGGTGATATCTCGAACTGCACATGTTCTCCGAGTGCGTGGTGATATCTCGAACTGCACATGTTCTCCAAGTGCGTGGTGATATCTCGAACTGCACATGTTCTCCGAGTGCGTGGTGATATCTCCAACTGCACATGTTCTCCGAGTGCGTGGTGATATCTCGAACTGCACATGTTCTCCGAGTGCGTGGTGATATCTCGAACTGCACATGTTCTCCGAGTGCGTGGTGATATCTCCAACTGCACATGTTCTCCGAGTGCGTGGTGATATCTCGAACTGCACATGTTCTCCGAGTGCGTGGTGATATATCGAACTGCACATGTTCTCCGAGTGCGTGGTGATATCTCGAACTGCACATGTTCTCCGAGTGCGTGGTGATATCTCGAACTGCACATGTTCTCCAAGTGCGTGGTGATATCTCGAACTGCACATGTTCTCCGAGTGCGTGGTGATATCTCGAACTGCACATGTTCTCCGAGTGCGTGGTGATATCTCGAACTGCACATGTTCTCCGAGTGTGTGGTGATATCTCGAACTGCACATGTTCTCCAAGTGCGTGGTGATATCTCGAACTGCACATGTTCTTCCGAGTGCGTGGTGATATCTCGAACTGCACATGTTCTCCGAGTGCGTGGTGATATCTCGAACTGCACATGTTCTCCGAGTGCGTGGTGATATCTCGAACTGCATATGTTCTCCGAGTGCGTGGTGATATCTCGAACTGCACATGTTCTCCGAGTGCGTGGTGATATCTCGAACTGCACATGTTCTCCGAGTGCGTGGTGATATCTCGAAAACTGCACATGTTCTCCAAGTGTGTGGTGATATCTCGAACTGCACATGTTCTCCGAGTGCGTGGTGATATCTCCAACTGCACATGTTCTCCGAGTGCGTGGTGATATCTCGAACTGCACATGTTCTCCGAGTGCGTGGTGATATCTCGAACTGCACATGTTCTCCGAGTGCGTGGTGATATCTCGAACTGCACATGTTCTCCGAGTGCGTGGTGATATCTCGAACTGCACATGTTCTCCGAGTGCGTGGTGATATCTCGAACTGCACATGTTCTCCGAGTGCGTGGTGATATCTCGAACTGCACATGTTCTCCGAGTGCGTGGTGATATCTCGAACTGCACATGTTCTCCGAGTGCGTGGTGATATCTCGAACTGCACATGTTCTCCGAGTGCGTGGTGATATCTCGAACTGCACATGTTCTCCGAGTGCGTGGTGATATCTCGAACTGCACATGTTCTCCAAGTGCGTGGTGATATCTCGAACTGCACATGTTCTCCGGAGTGCGTGGTGATATCTCGAACTGCACATGTTCTCCGAGTGCGTGGTGATATCTCGAACTGCACATGTTCTCCGAGTGCGTGGTGATATCTCGAACTGCACATGTTCTCCAAGTGCGTGGTGATATCTCGAACTGCACATGTTCTCCGAGTGCGTGGTGATATCTCGAACTGCACATGTTCTCCGAGTGCGTGGTGATATCTCCAACTGCACATGTTCTCCGAGTGCGTGGTGATATCTCCAACTGCACATGTTCTCCAAGTGCGTGGTGATATCTCGAACTGCACATGTTCTCCGAGTGCGTGGTGATATCTCCAACTGCACATGTTCTCCGAGTGCGTGGTGATATCTCGAACTGCACATGTTCTCCAAGTGCGTGGTGATATCTCGAACTGCACATGTTCTCCGAGTGCGTGGTGATATCTCGAACTGCACATGTTCTCCGAGTGCGTGGTGATATCTCGAACTGCACATGTTCTCCGAGTGCGTGGTGATATCTCGAACTGCACATGTTCTCCGAGTGCGTGGTGATATCTCGAACTGCACATGTTCTCCGAGTGCGTGGTGATATCTCGAACTGCACATGTTCTCCGAGTGCGTGGTGATATCTCGAACTGCACATGTTCCCGAGTGCGTGGTGATATCTCGAACTACACATGTTCTCCGAGTGCGTGGTGATATCTCGAACTGCACATGTTCTCCAAGTGCGTGGTGATATCTCGAACTGCACATGTTCTCCGAGTGCGTGGTGATATCTCCAACTGCACATGTTCTCCGAGTGCGTGGTGATATCTCCAACTGCACATGTTCTCCAAGTGCGTGGTGATATCTCGAACTGCACATGTTCTCCGAGTGCGTGGTGATATCTCGAACTGCACATGTTCTCCGAGTGCGTGGTGATATCTCGAACTGCACATGTTCTCCGAGTGCGTGGTGATATCTCGAACTGCACATGTTCTCCGAGTGCGTGGTGATATCTCGAACTGCACATGTTCTCCAAGTGCGTGGTGATATCTCGAACTGCACATGTTCTCCGAGTGCGTGGTGATATCTCGAACTGCACATGTTCTCCGAGTGCGTGGTGATATCTCGAACTGCACATGTTCTCCGAGTGCGTGGTGATATCTCGAACTGCACATGTTCTCCAAGTGCGTGGTGATATCTCGAACTGCACATGTTCTCCGAGTGCGTGGTGATATCTCGAACTGCACATGTTCTCCGAGTGCGTGGTGATATCTCGAACTGCACATGTTCTCCGAGTGCGTGGTGATATCTCGAACTGCACATGTTCTCCGAGTGCGTGGTGATATCTCGAACTGCACATGTTCTCCGAGTGCGTGGTGATATCTCGAACTGCACATGTTCTCCGAGTGCGTGGTGATATCTCGAACTGCACATGTTCTCCGAGTGCGTGGTGATATCTCGAACTGCACATGTTCTCCGAGTGCGTGGTGATATCTCGAACTGCACATGTTCTCCGAGTGCGTGGTGATATCTCGAACTGCACATGTTCTCCGAGTGCGTGGTGATATCTCGAACTGCACATGTTCTCCGAGTGCGTGGTGATATCTCGAACTGCACATGTTCTCCGAGTGCGTGGTGATATCTCGAACTGCACATGTTCTCAAAGTGCGTGGTGATATCTCGAACAGCAGTTTACGTCGCGAGCAAAGTACAAAGTTTGAAATACTAAACCTTATCTGTTATATAAAATAATGTTTCCAGAGGTTCAAAAGAAGCACAACTTGCATTCGTCAATACAAGATGCAATACGTCAGTAGTAGGACATATAATATTATATGATTGGGATACTTAACGGCGAAGATAAGCCCATTGTGGTAGCAGCCGACCAAGCCGTTCATCATGTCACAAAAAGTAACGTGAAAGCAACGACACACCAGTACAGTGCGGGAACTTCTCTTGCTAGTAATGCGTACTTTTGGACAGAGTTACGAACATAATCAAACTTAAATTTAGGGAACTTTACCCGAAAAAGCACGTCGTTGAATTTCCCTGTCCGTGCTCTACGTTTATTATGTGAACTTGCCGACCAGATGTAACACTCGGCCATTAATTAATTATGTTAAATAGCCCAGTTAATTGCCAACACTCTGACATGGACTACTTCTGTTAAATAGCCCAGTTAATTGCCAACACTCTGACATGGACTACTTCTGTTGAATAGCCCAGTTAATTGCCCTGCTAACTTAATGAGTGTATATGTGAGGAACTTTATGAAATTAAAGTGTAGGTCCAGGGTCTCTTACACAATACATTGTGTAAGTGTTGTTAATTAGGGGTCTAATTAACTCAGCATCTACTGTATACACAAACTATGGAATTAAATGGTGAGCCATAAGCCAGGACCTTTATTGAAATGAATTACTAGGAGGCGCGAGGTCTTTTAGGCATTATATTATTGCGTCTATGTCGGCCATTTTGACACCATTATATTCCATGTTGCATTATATGCCATTATATGTCATTATATGCGCCAATGTGATGTTTATACGATGATGTGTTACTTACTTCATACGTTCTTACCTCTACTTCCTTCATACGTTCTTACCTCTACTTACTTCATACGTTCTTACCTCTACTTACTTCATACGTTCTTACCTCTACTTACTGCATACGTGCTTACCTCTACTTACTGCATACGTGCTTACCTCTACTTACTTCATACGTTCTTAGCTCTACTTACTTCATACGTTCTTACCTCTACTTACTTCATACGTGCTTACCTCTACTTACTTCATACGTTCTTACCTCTACTTACTTCATACGTTCTTACCTCTACTTACTTCATACGTTCTTACCTCTACTTACTTCATACGTTATCACCTCGTACTTCATTACAACGGAACAGGCGGGGAAACGCGGCAACATAGCTCAGTTTCCGCCGGAACCGGTCACAATCGGCCGCCCGAGATGGCGGCTCACAGAATTCATCGAAGTTCTGCTGGCTTAAGTACAGCTCAGACAGGTTGCTGGGGTCAACTGAGAACAACTTTCCACGCATGGTGACCTATCCAACGACCTACGCATGCCATTTGAATTTGGACACCGCGCATGCCATTTGAATGTAATTGGTTCCAAGTTGTCGCGTATTGCTTATTCGGATGGAAAGTTTAGCGAGTGAATCTAGAAAGAGGTTGGGGCCTGCTATTTGGTTTTTGTGCTTAAAAATGCAGCGTATTTTTTCGATTTTTCGGTAAACTTCTCAATCACAACTTAAATCACCTTCCGACCTAAATCGACCAGTTAACGTTTCGTATTTATTTATTAATATTCTTGATTTTGGTTGTGACGTCACAACCTAGTGACTTGTGGCGGGACTTGCGGTGTTTAGACACCCCCTCAGGTTTTTTCGAGGATAGCGGAAAAACGGCGGCGCGCAGCTTCGCCGTTTTTGGTACAACTGTTCGGGCATCAATTGCCCACATTATGTTTACAAAAATCCTCGGGTCATCTCAGGTCAGGTCACCAGACCAGATCACGTGACCCCACCTCCAAAAAGCGTGTGGTCGTACCACTGTCACAGTTTTTGGATGATCGGTTTTACACTTACATAATTTCATAAGGTCATATATACCTACAGTTCGTTTATCTTGGATTTTATATTTCAACGAACTAAGGTCGAGTCAATTTCGTGACCTCTCGATGTCGATAAGTCGATGGGGAAATATTCAAATGTTTCCTATTCCAAGGATACGCAAGATAGCAGTCTAATTCCTTCTGGTGCATGCTATTATAGGCCATTCTTGATGACCTAGGTGCCATTTTTGTTCAGTGACCCCTACAGGGTCTGCCGTGGTCATCCGAGGTCACCAATAGTTGTTTGTCAATAACTCTCGACAGAATGATGATGGAGAAGTGAAACAGACACCAATGTGTTTGTCTCGTCGTCGATGCACGTCTTCACATATGCAACATGACCTACTTGGGTCACCACTTGACCTTGACCTGAGGTCATTTTTTAAAGTTTACCTAACCTGGTGGACATTCATTTTATTCGAAGCGCCTTGAAGGAGACAAACACGATGGCGTCAAAATGATTGCCTTATCTTTAGTAGGTATAAAGCTATTTGTGAAAACTGTTTTTCCAAAAATAGCCTTTTTGACATTTGATGAGGTCTTGAGCCTAAACTATTGACCTGAGCTAAAATCTGAGGACACCAAGTGCGATCGCATTTTTAAAGAGCTTTCGATTGTTTTGTTTTTTGTTTGTTCCTAGCTATCATAGTTCCCGAGATATTTGGGGGTATTCGAAGCGAAAACCTAAACTGGAAAATCTGACCTTTGATGACCTCGGGTGACCTCAATACTGACTTGAGAAAAATGCACGAAGTAACTTCGAATGTGTTTGTTGAGAGCGTTCGAACGCGCTCTTCCGCGACTTTCTAGCCTTTTTAGTTTTCAGTTAGAGGGGTGGAGTTTTGTCACCGCCGCGCAGAAAATGCCGCTGATTTTAGCTCAGTTGTGACGTCACAACTACAAGGACCTGAGCTTAATTGTTTTAGTTTTAATCATTTGAGTTCATTTCGTTTTTTTCCTTTTTTCCATTATGCAAAATTATCCTTGTTTTTATGAGCCCAACATATTGGTACCTTACAAATAGGACCCAACCCCATTGGTTTCACGTTATATTATATATTTCACATCTATTATGTGGCATATGGTGATATTCCTGGAGAAGGTATCCGTATTTGGTCGCCTCTCCATATTGACGGCGCGTCGAGTGCACACAAAGAGAGCGACGCTGTTCCATTTGCAGATCGGAAAGGCTTACCGCTCTTCAATGCGACCTCGGAAGAGAAAATAAAGTGAACGGCGCCAGTCTGTGTGCCACGCGTTAACTGCTCCCAGGCGTTAACTGCTCCCAGACGTTAACTGCTCCCAGGCGTTAACTGCTCCCAGACATTAACTGCTCCCAGGCGTTAACTGCTCCCAGGCGTTAACTGCCCCCAGGCGTTAACTGCTCCCAGACGTTAACTGCTCCCACGCATTAACTGCTCCCAGACGTTAACTGCTCCCACGCATTAACTGCTCCCAGACGTGAACTGCTCCCAGGCATTAACTGCTCCCAGGCGTTAACTGCTCCCAGGCGTTAACTGCTCCCAGGCGTTAACTGCTCCCAGGCGTTAACTGCTCCCAGGCATTAACTGCTCCCAGGCGTTAACTGCTCCCAGGCATTAACTGCTCCCACACATTAACTGCTCCCAGGCATTAACTGCTCCCAGGCGTTAACTGCTCCCAGGCATTAACTGCTCCCAGGCGTTAACTGCTCCCAGGCATTAACTGCTCCCACACATTAACTGCTCCCACACATTAACTGCTCCCACGCATTAACTGCTCCCAGGCATTAACTGCTCCCAGGCGTTAACTGCTCCCAGACATTAACTGCTCCCAGGCGTTAACTGCTCCCAGGCGTTAACTGCTCCCAGGCATTAACTGCTCCCAGGCATTAACTGCTCCCAGGCGTTAACTGCTCCCAGGCGTTAACTGCTCCCAGGCGTTAACTGTTCCCAGGCGTGAACTGTTCCCAGGCGTGAACTGCTCCCAGGCGTTAACTGCTCCCAGGCAGTAACTGCTCCCAGGCGTTAACTGCTCCCAGGCGTTAACTGCTCCCAGGCGTTAACTGCTCCCAGGCATTAACTGCTCCCAGGCGTTAACTGCTCCCAGGCATTAACTGCTCCCAGGCGTTAACTGCTCCCAGGCATTAACTGCTCCGAGGCATTAACTGCTCCCAGGCATTAACTGCTCCCAGGCATTAACTGCTCCCAGGCGTTAACTGCTCCCAGGCGTTAACTGCTCCCAGGCGTTAACTGCTCCCAGGCGTTAACTGCTCCCAGGCTTTAACTGCTCCCAGGCATTAACTGCTCCCAGACGTTGACTGCTCCCAGGCATTAACTGCTCCCAGACGTTAACTGCTCCCAGGCGTTAACTGCTCCCAGCCGTTAACTGCTCCCAGGCATTAACTGCTCCCAGACGTTAACTGCTCCCAGGCATTAACTGCTCCCAGGCGTTAACTGCTCCCAGACATTAACTGCTCCCAGACGTTAACTGCTCCCAGGTGTTAACTGCTCCCACACATTAACTGCTCCCAGGTGTTAACTGCTCCCAGACATTAACTGCTCCCACGCATTAACTGCTCTCAGGCATTAACTGCTCCCAGGCGTTAACTGCTCCCAGGCATTAACTGCTCCCACGCATTCACTGCTCCCAGATATTAACTGCTCCCAGGCGTTAACTGCTCCCAGGCGTTAACTGTTCCTAGGCGTTAACTGCTCCCAACTGCTCCCACGCATTAACTGCTCCCAGGCATTAACTGCTCCCAGGCATTAACTGCTCCCAGGCATTAACTGCTCCCAGACATTAACTGCTCCCACGCATTAACTGCTCCCAGGCATTAACTGCTCCCAGGCATTAACTGCTCCCAGGCGTTAACTGCTCCCAGGCGTTAACTGCTCCCACGCATTAACTGCTCCCAGGCGTTAACTGCTCCCAGGCATTAACTGCTCCCAGGTGTTAACTGCTCCCAGGCATTAACTGCTCCCAGGCGTTAACTGCTCCCAGGCGTTAACTGCTCCCACGCATTAACTGCTCCCAGGCGTTAACTGCTCCCACGCATTAACTGCTCCCAGGCATTTACTGCTCCCAGACATTAACTGCTCCCACGCATTAACTGCTCCCAGGCGTTAACTGCTCCCACGCATTAACTGTTCCCACGCATTAACTGCTCCCAGGCATTAACTGCTCCCAGGCATTAACTGATCCCAGGCGTTAACTGCTCCCACGCATTAACTGTTCCCACGCATTAACTGTTCCCACGCATTAACTGCTCCCAGGCATTAACTGCTCCCAGGCGTTAACTGCTCCCAGGCATTAACTGCTCCCAGGCGTTAACTGCTCCCACGCATTAAAGGGAGTGTGCCTACTCACATCGCTTAGTTGGGGTTATTGACACTGGTCTATAGAACACAATTTTCTGAATTGAACCAATACCTCATTTCTACATTTTCACCCTAGTTGCTGAGATATTCAAAGACTCCAGGAATTTGCTTGGGAGCAAAAAGTTATCGGGTAGACTCCAGAGGCTTCCGCTACTAGAAGCACTGCAACTATCGATTAAACTACTAGCATATTGTTAGCGCCCGCCAATAGCAATTCAACAAAGCAGCTCGTGCACGCTGATAGCAGCAGCCGAACATAAACTGGACGGCCATCATGTTTTCCGATGATGGCCATTTCGATGATGGCCGATGGCCATTTTTTAAAGAAGATATAAATTTAGAGCTACGAAACTTGCACATAATAAAGTTCACAGTGGCAAGAACGTGTTGTGCAAAACTCGTCTTTCTATCTTGCCTGATGTGACCGTAATTGTATTGTCTCATGTGCGCCGTTTTACATAACATCACCATAGTGGCGATCGTTTTATAGATATCGAAACAAATATAAACAAAAAACAATATAAGTGAAAATTCAACTAAAGGGGCTCCAGATGTGAATTTCATCATATACAACAATCAAACCAACAGCTACTTACCGTATGAAAAATATTTTTTGACATTCCAAAACAGTAGGCACACTCCCTTTAACTGCTCCCACGCATTAACTGCTCCAACGCATTAACTGCTCCCAGGCGTTAACTGTTCCCACGCATTAACTGTTCCCACGCATTAACTGCTCCCAGGCATTAACTGCTCCCAGGCATTAACTGCTCCCAGGCGTTAACTGCTCCCACGCATTAACTGCTCCCACGCATTAACTGCTCCCACGCATTAACTGCTCCCAGGCATTAACTGCTCCCAGGCGTTAACTGCTCCCAGGCGTTAACTGCTCCCAGGCATTAACTGCTCCCAGGCGTGAACTGCTCCCAGGCGTTAACTGATCCCAGGCGTTAACTGCTCCCAGGCATTAACTGATCCCAGGCATTAACTGCTCCCAGGCGTTAACTGCTCCCAGGCATTAACTGCTCCCAGGCATTAACTGCTCCTAGGCACTAACTGCTCCCAGACGTTAACTGCTCCCAGGCATTAACTGCTCCCAGGCGTTAACTGCTCCCACGCATTAAAGGGAGTGTGCCTACTCACATCGCTTAGTTGGGGTTATTGACACTGGTCTATAGAACACAATTTTCTGAATTGAACCAATACCTCATTTCTACATTTTCACCCTAGTTGCTGAGATATTCAAAGACTCCAGGAATTTGCTTGGGAGCAAAAAGTTATCGGGTAGACTCCAGAGGCTTCCGCTACTAGAAGCACTGCAACTATCGATTAAACTACTAGCATATTGTTAGCGCCCGCCAATAGCAATTCAACAAAGCAGCTCGTGCACGCTGATAGCAGCAGCCGAACATAAACTGGACGGCCATCATGTTTTCCGATGATGGCCATTTCGATGATGGCCGATGGCCATTTTTTAAAGAAGATATAAATTTAGAGCTACGAAACTTGCACATAATAAAGTTCACAGTGGCAAGAACGTGTTGTGCAAAACTCGTCTTTCTATCTTGCCTGATGTGACCGTAATTGTATTGTCTCATGTGCGCCGTTTTACATAACATCACCATAGTGGCGATCGTTTTATAGATATCGAAACAAATATAAACAAAAAACAATATAAGTGAAAATTCAACTAAAGGGGCTCCAGATGTGAATTTCATCATATACAACAATCAAACCAACAGCTACTTACCGTATGAAAAATATTTTTTGACATTCCAAAACAGTAGGCACACTCCCTTTAACTGCTCCCACGCATTAACTGCTCCAACGCATTAACTGCTCCCAGGCGTTAACTGTTCCCACGCATTAACTGTTCCCACGCATTAACTGCTCCCAGGCATTAACTGCTCCCAGGCATTAACTGCTCCCAGGCGTTAACTGCTCCCACGCATTAACTGCTCCCACGCATTAACTGCTCCCACGCATTAACTGCTCCCAGGCATTAACTGCTCCCAGGCGTTAACTGCTCCCAGGCGTTAACTGCTCCCAGGCATTAACTGCTCCCAGGCGTGAACTGCTCCCAGGCGTTAACTGATCCCAGGCGTTAACTGCTCCCAGGCATTAACTGATCCCAGGCATTAACTGCTCCCAGGCGTTAACTGCTCCCAGGCATTAACTGCTCCCAGGCATTAACTGCTCCTAGGCACTAACTGCTCCCAGACGTTAACTGCTCCCAGGCATTAACTGCTCCCAGGCGTTAACTGCTCCCAGGCATTAACTGCTCCCAGGCATTAACTGCTCCCAGGCATTAACTGCTCCCAGGCGTTAACTGCTCCCAGGCATTAACTGCTCCCAGGCATTAACTGCAGCTATTCACGGTTCCGTAATATTGACAGTGGATTTGGTGTGAATTGGAAATGTGCTGAATTCCGACGAAATGGGAAGTGCTGATGCGTGATTGACGTTCAAATGCTAAAGCTGGAGTTCGCGGAACAAGCGATGTAAAAGCATCTACTCGCATCTGAATATAAGAAACATTCATGAATTGTTATGCACGGCGATATCACTGACCGCAGTTATTGAATGGAGAGCGACACCTCTTGCCTTTTCTGCCAAGAGGTTGTTACTAAAACGGTTACGTGTAACGGTTGAGAACGCTGCATGCATGGTCATAATTTCAAGGCATGCTTACGCCGTGTGTGTTCTAATTCCCCATCATGCCAAACAGCGATCGTTAGTAATTCGCTTGAACCGAAACTGGAACATGGAGGAGGCAGACTAGTAACTGCCAGGTTAGTAACAAACGAGAAGCACCTGCCGACTGCTCATCTTATGTAGCATAGTAGACAAGTTAACCAGTGGCTGACCAAGTTAACCAGTGGCTGACCAAGTTAACCAGTGGCTGACCAAGCTAACCAGTGGCATAGTAGACCAGTGGCGCCGGTATGGTCGTCTGCACCGCGCCATAGTACTACACGTATCTTATTTAGCATAGTAGACAAGTTACCAGTGGCGCCGGTATGGTCGTCTGCACCGCGCCATAGTACCCTCAGTAGTTTTATGTGGTGTAACTATGTACTGCTCTTCCAAACAAATTGTTGCGCTGTTTGCAGGCGTCTCTCTGGGTGCGTTCTATTGTGTCGGCATGGCTACCGCCACTGACTCGGTCTCACGTGTCCCCGGCATACCTTGTGCCGGGCGCACGGAACTACTGCCACTGACTCGGTCTCACGTGTCTCCGGCATACCTTGTGCCGGGCGCACGGAACTACTGCCACTGACTCGGTCTCACGTGTCCCCGGCATACCTTGTGCCGGGCGCACGGAAATACTGCCACTGACTCGGTCTCACGTGTCCCCGGCATACCTTGTGCCGGGCGCACGGAACTACTGCCACTGACTTGGTCTCACGTGTCTCCGGCATACCTTGTGCCGGGCGCACGGAACTACTGCCACTGACTCGGTCTCACGTGTCTCCGGCATACCTTGTGCCGGGCGCACGGAACTACTGCCACTGACTCGGTCTCACGTGTCTCCGGCATACCTTGTGCCGGGCGCACGGAACTACTGCCACTGACTCGGTCTCACGTGTCTCCGGCATACCTTGTGCCGGGCGCACGGAACTACTGCCACTGACTCGGTCTCACGTGTCTCCGGCATACCTTGTGCCGGCGCACGGAACACTCGTCCAGAAATAGGCCAGCGAATAACACCGCAATAGTCTCCTCGCGCCGCTCCGCCGGACACGGCTCGTCGGCGCACCGGTGACAATTTGTCAGTATTGGTGACCGGGTACAATCGTTGGTAAGGGTGACTGAGTGCGTCTTTTGTGACTGGCTGGCTGCGCCGGGTCAATAGTGGTGAACGGTGCTGCGCGGCCGGACACACGCCGCCCGGTCGGGGTGTCAGAGGAGGCAATGGTGGCGCCGTGACTGACGTGTGTCAGAGGAGGCTTGTGGTGGCACCCATGACACTGACGTGGGTGTCAGAGGAGGCAATGGTGGCGCCGTGAACGTCAGTGGAGGCTCTGGTGGGCACCATGCCACTGACGTGGGTGTCAGAGGAGGCAATGGTGGCGCCGTGACGTCAGTGGAGGCTCTGGTGGCACCATGCCACTGACGTGGGTGTCAGAGGGAGGCAATGGTGGCGCCGTGACGTCAGTGGAGGCTCTGGTGGCACCATGCCACTGACGTGGGGTCAGGAGGCTCTGGTGACGTCAGTGGAGGCTCTGGTGGCACCATGACACTGACCGTGGTGTCAGAGGAGGCTCTGGTGGCGCCATGACGTCAGAGGAGGCTCTAGTGGCGCCATGACACTGACGTGACGTCAGAGGAGGCTCTGGTGGCGCCGTGACCGTCAGTGGACGGCTCTGGTGGCGCCGTTGCCGTCAGAGGAGGCTCTGGTGGGCGCCATGACTCCTGACGTGGGTGTCAGAGGAGGCTCTGTGGCGCCATGCCGTCAGAGGAGGCTCTGGTGGCGCCGTGACGTCAGAGGAGGCTCTGTGGCGCCGTGACGTCAGAGGAGGTTCTGGTGCGATGTGACGTCCAGTGGAGGCTGGTGGCGCCATGGCACTGACGTGACGTCAGATGAGGTTTTGGTGGCGTCGTGACGTCAGTGGAGCCTCTGGTGGCGCCATGACACACTGACGTGACGTCAGATGAGGCTCTGGTGGCGCCGTGGACGTCAGAGGAGGCTCTGGTGGCACCGTGACACTGACGTGACGTCAGATGAGGCTCTGGTGGCGCTGTGACGTCAGTGGAGGCTCTGTGGCACCGTGACACTGCCTGACGCCAGAGGAGGCTCTGGTGGCGCTGTGACGTCAGTGGAGGCTCTGGTGGCGCCATGACTCTGACGTGTGTGTCAGAGGAGGCTCTGGTGGTACCGTGACTCTGGCGGCTGATGGTTTGAAGTGTCGCGCCGGATGGTCGACAGTTGTCTGTGCTCAGACAACCGGTCCGGTCAAGCGGTCCGGTCAAGCGGTCCCCGCTTGCTTCTTGCGCGAAGAGGCGACGCTATTGGCGTCGGTTGGTGCCGTTAACTTATTTGGAGTTACAACCGAATCGTTGAAAATGCATTTATCAACCTGTAATCCGAATACGGAAGTCCGCCTTCGGCTGTCCTGGCCGGCCGCCATCTGCTCAGGCATTGGGCAGCTCGCCGCTCCACTCTCGCTGGTCGTCTTCGGCTGTCCTGCGGCCGCCCCATCTGCTCAGCAATTGGCAGCTCGCCGCTCCGCCCTCGTGCTGGTCGTCTCGGCTTCGTGGCCGCCGCCATCTGCTCAGCAATTGGCAGCTCGGCCGCTCCACTCTCTGCTGGTCGTCCTCGGGGCTGTCCTGGCCGCCGCCATCTGCTCAAGAGCATTGGCAGCTCGCCGCTCCACTCATCTGCTGGTCCGTATTCGGCTTCCGTGGCCGCCGCCATCTACGCGCAGCGTTGGCGGAGAGACCTGACAGCTCTGGTCATCTGTCTCCTGTTGCCCCTTGCCAGCCTATGGCGTTCTGTGTTTTCTTGCTGTCTGTAGATTGTAGCTGCTGCCCCTGCTGGCTGCTCCATCGTCTGTGCGTTGTCGTGTTCGTTCTCGGTAAGCCTATCGGCGTCGGTAAGCTTCGGTCTTTCTTGCGCTTTAGCGTTTTTGCAGATAGCGGCATTGACAAATGTGCTACATCGTGACTTGCAATCAATGTTGCATAACTCCAAGGCTGAAAACCAATTTGACTCGGCTCCCAATTCACTGCGCCACATAAATTAATTCTCTTTTGTTTTGTGAATTCACGCGCTATTCCTTCTTGCCTACTGCCGACTGCCTACTTCAGGAGATCAGTAAAGTGCACAATTTAAACCCTGAGATATTCGCGTCATTTAGCGGCCCCGCTCAGCTCAGGTCCCTAGAACCAATAGCATCGAGTTAATGCTAAAAGCTTTTGAAGCGTCGGCTATTTGGATCGGATTTATCATTGCGAGAGAAGAAAACCTGCCCCCTGCTGGCGCGTGCTGTGACCGACACCGGCATCGGAGCGACTTGATGTTCTTGCCGTGGCATCGTCACAAAGCTTGAAGCTGTCGTGTGTGAAAATCTCACCCGTCATCGAGCCTCACTCTGACTTACGGTCCGGCCAACCGGTCTTTGGTGCTGTCTTTGTGTGTTGTCCGTGCTCAGAGCGTCTTTGGTGCTGTTAGTCTGTTGGTGTCATGTCTTTAGAACCCTCGCACCGACGGTGTGTTGGTGTCATGTCTTTAACCCTCGCACCGACGGGGGTCTGAGCCAAAAAAGAACCGACGGGGGCTAATAGCCCCCCCCCCAGATCTCGAAAATTACGCCAACGTAGCGAGAAGCATAAAACGGCGTTAGGTAAGGGGGACCGTGACGAGTACTAGAGAAAATACACAGATGATTGTTTGATCAGGTCAATATTGAGGTCATCAGAGGTCAAAACAGGTCCAAATATTCCCATACTTCGAGTAAATTGAGCTATTGGCTTCACATAATCGGGCTAGCTCGGTTACTAAGATAGCTAGGAACATACGGAACAAACCACAGAAAAAACCCTTAGAAAAAGCTCATTTGCTAACCTGTCCTCAGATTTGGGATAGGGCCAATAGTTGAGGCTCCAGAGGTTAGCAAATGTCAAAATGCTAAATTTCCGGGCAAATGTGTTTAGCTAATAACGTTGTATTTATATAAGCTAGATCACAACGCTTTTGTCATCCATCGTGTTTATCCTCGTCACCGGGACGCATCGAATGATATATCCGACGACCTAGCTAGGTCAAATTCGAAATTGGACCTGACCTGACCTGAGGTCATGTTAAGGTCAAGTCAAATTTTATATCACTTGATGACAATCGATAAGAGGAAACTGGATGGTGAAAATCTATCACTCTGCCCCGCGTAGAAGACGAGTTATTGTACAAAAACCAAATATCCCCTGGGGGCACATGGATTTGAACTCAAAGGAGGTCACGGAAGAAAATTGCCAGGTGCATTCTTCTGCTTAGCTACAAAATAGTGAATTGATTAAAACTGCCCAGATTTAATTAGGTTTGTTCGATTGGTGCGCATTTCAATTTGCTCCCATTGACTTATAATGGGGAGGTCACTAAATTGACATTGACCTCAGGTCACCCGATATAAAAAAATAACAGTATAACGAATTGTAGATACAAATGTCCTTATTTCCACACTGTGAGTTTCAAACTATTTGATTAACACTTGTGTTTTGGCATGCGTAGAAACGTGACGTGGACATGAGGTCAGGTCATTTAAATGTGACCTGACGACGTGCCCGGGAAAGTTAGGTCAAAATTTAAGAAAATGTGTAAAATTGTTCAATGAATAGCTATTCGAAATTTCGCGGCGTTATGTGGCGGCCGTTTTTTTTTAACCTTATCACGAAAAAGCTCCGGGGGGGCCGGATAATCCCCCCCCCCCGTCGGTGCGAGGATTATGCAGTGATGAGTCCACGGGCGATGGTCTGCGACATGTTTTATCACCGCGCGAGCATAACTACTGGGGACCAGTGCGTGCCTCGATGGGTTGTGGAGCTCCGGAGTCCTTACATTTGTTCTGCCCCGCCATACTCAGTCTTCGATATTGCTCCTGTTTGTGTATCTCCGTGACCTTCCGACATTCTCGCAGTGTTCCATCTCGTTCGACCAAGTTCTGCCTACTGGTTGTCGCTGGCTGACGGTTTCCGTGTTGCCCTGATTGCAGGTGCAGAGAGGAACGAGTCTGCGGGACTGAGTGGCTGGCCACCAGCCGGCCCGCGAATCACCGGCACCGGCCACACCGTGGTGCCCGCGGGACAGTGACTGGGGAACGCTGCGCTGTGCGCGTGCGGCTTGAACATAGCTGCTTCTATCTTGGGCGGGCTCTGACGGGACGGCGGCAGCAGCGCCCGTACTGTGCCAAGCGAGTGTGACCGGCTCCACCCCGGCGGCGGAGAGTAAGAGACGCCGTCGTCAGCCGGCCTGCGGTCAGTACAAAGGCAGGCGGCGGCTGGAGAGACGGCGCACCCGCCGGTCTCCGGTCTCGGACTCCTGGGGCCCGCCGCAGTGCTGGAGCGCCGGCCGTGCCGGGCGCGCGCCGCCATCAATCCGCGGCACGAGCCGCGCGTGTGAGACCGAGCCGAGCGGAGGGTGGAGAGTGTGGCAGTGAGAAGGAGAGAGAGGAGAGCGAGGGGGGGGAGCGAGTGCGAGTGCGGAGTGCGAGTGCGAGTCGCGAGTGCGAGTGCGAGTGCGAGTGCGGAGAGATATTGCGCGCCGGAGGAGTAGTCAGTGACGACGGTAGACGCGAAGGGCAACGTAGCCGGCGCTATTGACGCAGTCGATGTTTTTAATGGTTCTATTTGAAGCCTTTTGTCGATTGTGACTGTGTTCTCCATGTCGCTGTGAGCGCCGCTCGGCCGGGGGACGGCGGCCCGCGCCCCGCTCGCTGCATTCCACTGGCGGCCGCGCTTAGCCGTCCATTGTACCGCCGACACGGTGCGCTGTCAGCCGCCTCTGGCGGGAGACGACCGCGAATCTGCAGTGCGCCCCGCCCGCCGCCCAGATCGCCCACGCCCAGGGGATGACTACCAGAGCGTCGCCACCCCCGCGCCCCGGACTGAGGGTAGCACCTCCGTCTGTGGCGGACTGACTGGCGGTGTGTAGAGTGTCGCGTTTAAACCGCCGAGGGCCGCCGCCGAGCGATGTATGCCAGTGGTGGTGTTCCCGCCGGGCGTCCCCTCTCCCTACCCAGGGACCCAGCAGACGGCACCCATGCCCAGACACACTTCCAGACCACCGATAATCTCCTGTAGGATTCCCTTCGCGGCCCTTCCCTTCACTCCGTCCTCAAAGATGGACTGATGTAAATAATGGTGCGTTCAGCCTGTTTTCAGTCTGGAGCGTCCAAGATGCAACTAGTTTGATGACCGAATCAGTAATTTCATTAGTACTTTGGTCTCAAGTGATGCAAAATAACAAGGCTGGTATTTCCATTGAAACCTGGTTCATGTTCGTCCCCGGGTGGATTGGACAAAACTGCTTCTGTGCGTTGTTTTGCCTTCATGAATCATGCCTGCTTACGTTCGATGAACTGGCTACATCGAACCATCCGCCAGTGTGTCATTGTGCCGCGAGCTGCCTCAGAGCTGCCGCGAGCGACCATACGTGAGTCGGACGCCGGCCGTGTCTGTCAGCCTTGCAGGTGACCTCACTGATGACCTCCTGTCGAGCCCAACTTGTTGACCTCTGATCAGCTTACTGGTGACCTCGGTCTGACTTTGTCGGCCCTGCAGGTGACCCCACCGTGACCTCTAGCCGCGGTCTGGCTGCCCGGTGACCTGGGCCCCCGACTCTTGTTGGCCCTACCGGTGACCTCTGTCGGCTTACTGGTGACCCTCGCCCGTGACCGTCGGCCCTTCTGGCGGCCCATCGCCGTAACCTCTGTAGCAGCGGCCGTCCCCCCGGGGGGAGCTCTATAGCCGGAGCATCCTCCAGTGAGCTGGTCCTGACCTGTCCGGCTTACTGGTGACCTGCCCCGTGACCTGTGTAGCCGCGGTGCCCCCGCTGACCCCGCCGGCCCGCCCAGCCGCTCCGCCCCGCCCCGCTCGTCACCGTGCTTCCTGTACAGCGGGCACTCGCTGCCAGGTCGACCACGATTGGCCTATGTCATTGTTACGGTATAATCGTATTTTCCTGTCACCGACAATAAATGTTCCCGATCATGTCCCAACGACGGTCCTCTGTCTTTGGTGGAGGTTATTTCCGAGGTAGCGGGGCGTGTTTAGTATCCGGGGTTAAAGTGAGACAAATCTGTCGCGTCACGTGATATGCCTGGGAGAGCTGGAACAGGGGATACGAGAA
>JAXIVJ010014132.1:0-35283 GCA_036785665.1 Chirona hameri | reverse complement strand
ATATATATATATATAATATATATATTTATATATATATATATATATATATATACTATATATATATATATATATATATATATATATATATATATAATATATATATATATAGTATATATATATATATATATATATTATATATAATATATAGTATATATATATATATATATATATAATATACATATATATATATATATATTATATATTATATACTATATATTATATATATATAATATATATATATATATATATATATATATATATATATATATATATATATATATATATATATATATATATTTATATATATATATATATATATATATTATATATACTATATATATATATATATATATATATATATATATATATATATATATATATATATATATATATATATATATATATATATATATATATATATATATATATATATATATATATATATATATATATATATATATATATATATATATATATATATATATATATATATATATATATATATAATATATATATATATATATATATATATATATATATATATATATATATATATATATATATATATATATATATATATATATATATATATATATATATATATACTATAATATATATATAATATATATATATATATATATATATAATATATTTATGGAATATATTTTGGAGCAGCACATATGGACGATTCCAAAACTAAGTTTCAAATAATACCACCCTTTTTAGCTGACTCATGGCTCCAAGGTATGAGTACCTAAATAACGACACCATTTTTTTTAATTGCGTTCTTTTTATCTGTAATGACCATATACGAACAAATAAACATCATCACTGTATTTCTGAGACGAAATTAGTCCAGAAACATACCTTTTCTTTAAATTTATCAATTGGGAGTTTTTAATGTTTGTGGCCTGACCTGAACTCTTACATGAGGTCGGGTCAGGTAAAATGACTATCACTATCGAATTCTACAAAGATTCAGGATGTGATAATTGATAAAATAATACATTATTCATAAAACATGCATCGTGTGACTCTCGTAGATCTTTAGCGCATGCCGCATATTAACCTTTGTGACCTGACCTTGACCTTGACTTTCGCTTGCAGTCTCACTTTTGCTTAAACAGGATATATATTATACCTTCCAGAGCAATTTTGGCAATAATGATCGCAATCGAAGGCTTATGATGGGAAATATAGCCCATAAACTCATGTAGGTACGCCGATTTTGACATTTGACTGACCGACATGAGTGACCGTGACTTGACATCAATTTCACACTTAGTGATGCTTTACCTATGGCTTTCTTAAAGGAAATAGTTCACCTTCGGAAATTTCAGTTCACCGAAAAAAAATTATTTACCTATGGCTTTCTTAAGGAAAATAGTTCACCTTCGGAAAATTTCAGAACACGATTTATTATATTTTTTATACAGTTTTGTTTATTTTCAAAAATGGTCTTACATCGCGCCAATTCAGGACAGAAGGTCGTAAATTATTAAGTTTATGGTGTGCGTATATAGTTGCAGATAAGAATTTCTCAACACGGGCTACAAAACTGCTAATTCAGTTCAAAACCCCATGTTGAAGGTGAACTATTTCCTTTAACCCGCGGCGTGCTGGGGTGGGGCGTTTGGACGCCCCCTAAGTTTTTTTAGTTAGCGGGAAAACGGTAGCACGCAAACGGTAGCCGTATTTGACACATATGCTTGGGTGCCAATTACGTTCATGGCGTGATTTTTTTCGGATCTTATCAGATCAGTTAACCAGGGGCCAGATTCCCAAGCTGACTTACGAATGATTGTCTTCGTAAGTCGTTTATTTGGGATTACCATCTCACTACTTACGGAAGTTTTCAACTCTGCCGACAAGTTACGAATGTGGGGATTCCCATCTCTTCCATATATTTCCAAGGGGTCTAAAAGCCAATAGCTGCAAGCTATTTTATATAGGGAAGAGCAAGTTTCGTTCGCAAGTTAACTGCAGAATTTCGGCCACTTACTCGAGAGATGGTATATAATACCGATATAAGAAAATTCTTACGGAAAAAACTTAGGAATCTTCGTAAGAATTTCATAGATGGGAATCGACGTCCTATCCCCCCAGATGTTCGATGACCATAGGCGTACCCAGGGGGGGGGGGGGCAATTCCACCCCCCCCCGCGCTCTGAAGGTCCGTAGGGATTTTGGTAAACAAATGAATGATTTTTTTAAATATTTTTTGATTTTGTTTTATCTCTCAAGATATGCCTCTCTAAACATATAGCGGGCCAAATCCGGTGAGTTTTTTTTTGGGTGGGGTACTTTATGCCCCCCCCTGAACAAAAAATTCCCCCTCCTGGGTACGCCACTGGCACTGTCGATGACATGATGTGTCCGCGTAAAAGTTCCGAAACCGTGGCGATGCCTCTCTAAACATATAGCGGGCCAAATCCGGTGAGTTTTTTTTTGGGTGGGGTACTTTATGCCCACCCTGAACAAAAATTGCCCCTTCCTGGGTACGCCACTGGCACTGTCGATGACATGATGTGTCCGCGTAAAAGTTCCGAAACCGTGGCGACGCCACTGTTGAGCGGGGGGGGGGGGGCGTAAATCACGACTTACCGAAGCAAAAATACCAACCTCACGGATCGTTTTTTTTCTTTGGGGGGGGGCAAAAACATACGTTTGCCTACCGATATTTCGCTTGGGGGGGGATAATTGCCCATTTTGCCCAACCGTAGATCCGCCACTGGGGAGGGGGGGGGGGGGGGGGCTATCGGCTATAGCCTCTTCCCCCCCCCCAGACGACCCGAAGTTATTGTCCGAACTCATTCGATTTCTCGGGTCAATATATAGCCTCAGCCAGGGGTGTAGGATCCTATTCAGTTGAGAGGGCTTCATCCCCCCCCCAACTTGGCTTCAGTCCCCCCCCCCCAACTTGGGCGAGGAAGTGGGTCAAATCCGGGGAGAAATAAGTATTTTGTGGATTTTGATGGTACTTTAAGCGATTTTTTTTTTGCAGCTCAGCACCGCGGCCTTCATGCAATATATTGATCCAATTTTGACAAAGTTTTTTATTGTTTACGTTGAAGTGCTGCATAGCTCGAAATATTATTGGCTATAACTTTGTCAATTTTCATTGGATTTCCAATTGAGAATAATGTCCACACTCGTCTTGAAAAGGCACACCTTTTGATGGGTGGCTAGTACCGATAGCTGCAATATTTATTTACGTCCACCACATACCGATGAACACACAAACACATTTGTGGGTAGGTATATCACATTTATTTATGCACATGAACACAAGGGCTCCGCCACAGGTTTGAAGTGGGGGCGGGGGGGGGGCGTGGATGCATGACCTAAACGAGATATAGGGCCGAGTATATGGGATACGGTGGAACCGGGCTCTAAACCTGCCCGGGCCCCTGATACACGCCTTTGTTAGCACCTCGATAGGGCCTGACTAAGACCGGGCCCCTATCAGGAACGGGCCCGTGCTATCAAGAATTTGCTAATAATGGGCCCTCGTCCTGACCGGGCCCCATATCACGCCTTTCCCAGCACCGGGCCCCTGCCTCGATCGGGCCTGACCAAGACCGGGTCCCTACCCGGAACGGGCCTGTGTCAATAGAATGGGCCCGTATCAAGAATTTGCAAGGATCGAGTCCTGTTGTGACCGAGCCCCATATCACGTCTTTGTCAGCACCGGGCCCCTGCCTCGATCGAGCCTGATCAAGAACGGGCTCGTATAAATAATTTGCAAGGATCGGGCCCTGTTGTGACCGGGCCCCATATCACGTATTTGCCAGCACCGGGCCCCTGCCTCGATCGGGCCTGAACAAGAACGGGCTCGTATAAATAATTTGCAAGGACCGGGCCCTGTTGCGACGGGGCCCTCGACCTGTCCGGGTCCCATATCACCCCTCTGTCAGCACCGGGCCCTACCTTGATCGGGCCCCTACCAGTGACGGGCCCGTATAAATACAAATGCGAGGAGTGGGCCCTGCTGTGACCGGGCCCTTGTCCTAACTGGGCCCCATATCACGCCCCTGCCAGCACCAGGCTCCTGCCTCGATCGGGCCTCTACCAGGAACAGGGCCCCTATCAGGAAGGGACACGTATCAAAGAATTTGCAAGGACCGGGCCCTGTTGTGATGGGGCCCTCGTCTTGACCGGCTCACATATCACGCCTTTGCCAGCACCGGGCCCCTGCCTCGCTCGGACCTGACCAAGACCGGGCCCCTGCCAGGTATGGGCCCGCATCAAGAATATGCAAGGACCGGTCCCTTGTCCTGACCGGACCCCATATCACGCCTTTGCCAGCACCGGCCCCTGCCTCGATCAGGCCTGACTCAGACCGGCCCCTGCCAGGTATGGGCCAGAATATGGGTCCTTTTGATGCGTGCCACTCAGAAATTTCGGGGGGATGGGGGGGGGGGGGGATCAGCTGACCTTTTTGACCCCCACCCCTGTGTGCGCCAGTGCCAACTTTCCTCGAGATACTCCCGCTACTTTCTGTCAGTGGCACCTAGAGACAAGGGCGTCACCACCGGGAGGGGGGGGGGGGGCTTGGGGCGCCCCCCGGATCGCTCCGGCCGTAGTCGGACACCCCCCCCCCCCCAGATTCGCAGGATTTTAACATTAGCCCAATGGGGCTGGCACCCAAACCCATGGCTTGCCCCCACACTCAAAATGTTGTGGCGACGCCACTGCCTATAGAGAGGTGACTTGTTGACTAAGTTAGCGTACTTTCCGTTTCTAAAAAAGCTGAGCGACTTATACTTGCGCATTATTGCTAAGTTGCAGTGGCATGGCCCTGTTAATTAACCACAGTCCACACAGGCACGTAACCAGGATTTCGTCCGGGGGGGGGGAGGAGCCCTTCCCGAGCGTTGAAAGGGCTCCTTCGCAAGCGTTGAAAGGGCCCCTTCCCAAGCGTTGAAAAGGCCAAACAAAACGGATGAAAAGGCACGTTACAAGAATGGAGAATGCAGTATGGCAGGTATGGCATGGGCCATACCAACACTTTTAGGAGCTGGAGTAAGTATACTTACTCCAGCTCCTAAAAGTGTAATAAACCGAGGGGTTTAGAACCAGCGATTTTGAGGGGATTTCAACTTTGGAACCAGCGACACCAGTTTGGAATCAGCTATACCAACTTCGATTTTTTTTAGGCCCAAACCCTGGCACCCATAAAGGAATTGTGCCGCGGAGCGGCGCGAAAATTTTGAATCTTATGCCCTGGATATGCATTTTTTCCTCTTGAGGTGCTTGAGGTGTGCATTGCAGCTTGAGGTGCTTGCAATTTGAGAGCAGTCATGTGCTCAAAGTTGGGGGGGGGGGGGACAAAAGACACTCTGTCCCCCCAACTTTGAAGTTGGGGGGACATGCCCCCCCCCCCGGTGGCGGAGCCCATGCATGAACATTATGGGTATGTGTTCACGCAACGCCACTCCAACTCTACTCATACAAGGCCATAGTGTAAACATTCACACATTTTCAATCGCGACCAATATACTCGCGAGTCGCGACCCAGCGAATGAGGTTGCTAGTGTTGCTTACATATTCTGATTGAAGGATAGGTTTTTGCCTGTATGATGTCATAACTCGTTTTGGTGGCGCAAGATTATTGGGACGTGATATGTATTAATATCTATATTTGTCCAATTATGACAAATTGGTACTTTTTCGCAAAAACGAATGCCAGAACCGTAATCAGGACACTCTTTTCCATCATTCCACGTACTTTTCCCAAGGTGACCCCTTTAAAACCCCTTTCCCCCGAATTTTTTTTAAAGGAAATAGTTCACCTTGGAAAATGTTTACCCAAGTGTAACCCAACACGATTTGATTATATTTTTTAATACAATTTATTTTGATATTGTCAAAAATGGCCTTATATCGCGCCGATTCAGGACAGAAGGCCGTACATTTGTATTGTTTATCAAAACTATATGCATACTCTCTGAGTTGGAGTCCTGACGTCACGCGAATGTAAAAAATGGTTCAGCCAATCAGATTCGAAAGTAGTCGCGTAAAGAAAGACTCGCATTGGAGATGTGCCAACCGGCGGCCGGCGATTCGCTTGCTAGCACCAGCTGCAAGCTGATTGGCTTTCTTTCGCCAGCACCGCATTCCTTCGCCAAAAACTCAAATATATTCGGCTGGAGAGTCTTTTCAGTCAAGAAAACTTGCAGATAGGGGTTTCCCAACATGGGCTACAAAACTGCTATCTCAGTTTAATACTAATGTTGAAGGTGAACTATTTCCTTTAACGTTTTTGGTGGATATTTAATTAAATTTTGTCTGGTAAAGTTTTCCTTTACATATGGTAATACGAATCTGGACCGGGCTGAACCTAGGCTGAATATGGGCCAACTTCCGTTACATCAGCTAGTACCGCTCTGTGGTCGCTAAATCGCGTATGATTCCTATCCATACTTACTTTATCCATGGCTTATCTTTAGTGATAGGTATAGATACTTTCACCAGGTCTCAGTCACGTGAAGAAATTTGGCCACATTATAGATTATTGGCAGGGCATTATTCCATCACCTAAAAGACTTAAAATCACTGAATCTTATCCATTACCGTTATGACTAAAACATCACCAAACGGACTTAAACATCATCTATTTGTTGATCTCACCGAAATCGCCGATATGACACCGAAAATACTTAAGACATCACCGGATTTACTTGACCGTCACCGAAATTACTTGCAGCACTGATTATAATATTGACTACGCTGGGGACGCAACGGACAGACGACAGTGGACACTGGCCGTGGCAGAGTTGGGCGGGCGGCTTGGTGCTGGTGTGACAAATGGCAATACAAATTATAATAACATAATTGAAATTCGAACCTGACCTATTCCTAACCTTTACAGCAATCACGGTCGCAGGGACCCACGTTTAGAACGCTCCGCTCGCGTTTGCACGCTGCGCTACGGCCCTACGGGGGGGGGGGGGTGTGGTCTGTCGCCCCCGGACCACCCTCCCAGACCATCTGTAGACAACCAGTAGCGTACCCAGAATTCGCTCCAGGAGGGGGCAATTTTTGCTCAGGGGGGCATACAGTACCCCCACGAAAAAAAACTCACCGGATTTGGCCCACTATATTTTTAAAAGGGCATATTTTCGCAATTTTTCTCTTTAAAAAAAAAAAAAAAATCATTCATTTTTTCGACCAAAGGGGGCACGTACAGACCTTCAGGGGGGGGGGGGGGATTGCCCTGTTTGCCCCCCTGTGTACGCCTATGTAGACAACTAGTTATAATATTTACTTAACTATAAATAATATTTCCGTTGAGGCGGGGCCTCAACGGACACTGGCCGTGGCAGAGTCTGGCGGGCGGCCTGGTGTGACAAGAAACAATGTAATAACATAATCGAATTGGTTACGCAAATATAATTAATACGGCACGGTACGGTATAATTAATCGGTTACGCAAATAATTTATTCCCAAAGACATCTGGTAGTTTGTTATCCCATATTACTGAATACGTTGATTTGGTAGCATCGGTGATGAAATCAGCTGTTTCGGTGATGAAAGTAGTATTTCGGTGTAGACTTGGTTCTTTTGTTATATTTATTTTCGATGGTCTATTTAGTTATTTCGGTGATTAGATCAGTTATTTCAGTGACTGGATTAATTTATTCCTTAGATTATTCGAGAATATGGAAGCTATTGTTTAATACTTAACTTGCGCAGCTGTTTCGTTCGATGGTTGGCTGCATTGTTTAGAAGCATGAAAATTTGAAGGCTGTGTTGATGAAAGTCGTGTTTCTTTACTCATGCAACGTAGTTATCAAACTACGACCGGTTAAACTTGAACGCTTCTGTCCCTCGCGCGTGCCTTCCGCAGCCGGCGTGGTTCTCTGGTTGTCGAGCGCGTGGAGGGTGTGTCATTTGGCTTGAGTGTGTTGATCTATTTATTCTTTATTCGACCACTTATTTTTGTGAAATCACAAACATGTTTGGGCAATCCAGACAGCAACCCATTCTAGTGTTGAGTAAGTATTGTTTTGTTATTGGGTAGTGTGATATGTGATTTGATTGAGGCAGGTGGGTTCAGGTTGAGTCAACTACTGTCACTGTAAGGCCGGACATTGGCATTCTGTGATGCCATACATTTTTACCATTTCATGTGTGGTGTTCTTTTGGGCATGTCAATGTGGTGTACATGTGGGCCTGACAAAAAAATACACGCTTTCACCAACTTGTCCAGGGACTGGGCTGCTCCTGCCAGGAGCCTCACCACTGACTTCACAATTCAGTCGGGGACACTATGGTTAAATTTTATATTTTCAGAAACTTCCATTTTTGGAAAGTGCATTCCCATTTATAGAAGTAATTTATTAAAAAAATCATAAAAGGTGAAAAGTTGGGGGAGCTGGTGAACAGGTGGCCTCCACCATCGCTGAGCACCTGCCAGCTGTGGACAAACAGTACTGGGTGGGGTCAGCGGCGACAGCCAGTACCAAAGCAAAGGGTTCACAACTGCCGTTATGTGCGAGGGGTGGAGCAGCCAGAGTGGTACTCTTGTGCTCTGGGACGGCGCTCACTGGATGGACCTTGCCATGAAAAACTGGGGCGGATCTAGCCGTGGGTTTTAGGGGGGGGGGGCAAATCCAGTGGCATATTTCCAAAAAGTTGTTGAGTGGGGGGTGTTGGACAGAGGCGTGACCATTTTTTTTTGTGTGGGGGGCGGCTAATATGGCAAAAAAAATTACCCCATTTTTATGTGTGCGTTTGCAGCATTTTTAATGTGGTTTCCATGTTATAGTAGGTAGGTACATGTTATTTAGCGCCACAAAATTTGACGGGTTTGCCTGATAAACCCCAGAAATATGGGCCTTTTAGAGGATAAAAAGCTCAAATGTTATTCATTCAATTCACTGTTACAACAAACTGAAGGCTATGACGATGGCCACCGATGTGGCGCCGCAAAGCGATGTGCACATTTTAATTTTAGCTTGTGGCAAACAAAATTGTTATATTGGAACCAGACTGTGAGAGAGGAGCCAAGCCTCAGGTAACCTGTATTCCTGGTTGCACATCTCAGTATGATGACAAACATTGAAAAATATTGAAATTTTACGGGTTGGCCTGATAAAACTCAGAGATATGGGCCTTGTAGACGTAGAGGATAAGAAGCTAAAATGCTACTCATTCAATTCACAACAAACCAAAGACGATGACAATGGCTTCGTTATGACTATGGCCACCGATGTGATGCCGTGAAGCGGTGTGAAAATGTAAATTTTAGGTCGTGAAAAACACAATTTCAATATTGGAACCAGACCGTGAGTGGAGCCAAACCTCAGGTAATCCCTATTCCTGGTTGCACATCTGGGTATGATTAAAAATGTTGAAATTAAGGTAGTTTTTCATATACATATTCCTCAGATAGTAAATCACGATGACCGATGGCAGTCAGCGCTCAATAGTACATATGATAATAACTGTATACATTACATATTTACTGAATTGCAACAAACAACTGGTAACAGTGCAAACAGTTTAAAAGCAGCAAGAGGCAGAACGACTTTTCTGTGCATACATGGTCCCTGTGGATCTTTATTAGGCTCTTCAGTGCAGCAAGTTGGGCACCGCTGGAGCAGCTTCCGGGAGCCGATGTCCTCGTCTTTGTGTTCGCGTCACCTTTTTTCGGATCTCAGCAGACTAGCTAAACATGTAGCCTGCTTGAATGTTAATATTGTATGAAGGGAGTGGGGCCTGGGGCTAGCAATTAGGTACCGCTAAGGAGAGCTACTGCCAGACACTTAATTTATTTATTTTCCCATTTTCCAAATTTGTATAAGCAATTGTGAATTTTGTATCATGCCTCGAAGCGGCACAATATTTTCAGGTTTTTCAATGTGGATGGCTTGATTTTGACTGCTGCAAAGGCAATGTTTACAACTGTACGTCCAACCGATCCAATCTTTTAGATAAGAATAATAAGTCCGTGGGGAAATAATTAAATGCTTCTTATTCTGAGGATATACATTATATCAGCCCAATTCCTTCTGGATCATGTTATCATAGGCTATTTTTGAAGTATACCGTTCAGTTGCAATCTTTTCCAGTGACCCCTACAGGGCCAGGAGGTCATTTGAGGTCACCAACACTTTTTTGGTCAATAACTCAACAAAATCAAGATAGAGAAGTTAAACCTGCAACAATGTGTTTGTCTCGTCGAGGCACGTCTCCCAATGTGCAACATGACCTGATACGGTCACCACTTGACCTTGACCTGAGGTCAAATTTCTAAGTTGACCTAACCTGGTCATCATGAATATGATTCGAAGCGCCTTGACGAGACAAACATGATGGCGTTACAACTATTGCCTTATCTGTATTAGGTAAAATGTTATTTGTGAGAAAAAAAAAGTATCAGCAAAAATAGCCTTGTTGACCTTTGATGACCTCTGGAGCCTAAACTAATGTCGTTGAGCATCATTTGGCGATTGGTTTGTTCAAGAGCTTTTTACTGTTTGTTTTCTTCTCGTTTGTTCCTAGCTATAATAGTTCCCAAGATATTTGGAGGTTTCGGGAGCAAAGTCCTGAAACTGAAAAATCTTACCTTTGATGACCTTTGGTGACCTCATCACGATTAGTGGTGACCTGAAATAGTTTCAAAATGCATTTTGACGAGCTTTCGAACGGTGTTTTCGGTTTTTGTCTACGTTCCATAGGATCCAAGTTAGAGGGGAGGGCGTCGAAACGCCCCCCCCCCCCCCCCCCCCCGGCACGGCGAAGGTGCGCCGAGCACCGGCACGGCGCGCCGCGCGGGTTAAAGCATCTCAGTGGGCATGCAATAGCCATTAGTGCAGACTATTAATCATATGCAATGTCTGAGTAGGATAAATGTTTACATAAGTGCACCATTGGCTTCACATATTTATTCATTCTGAATCTGATGCCCATTTGTGGAGCAAATGAGCGATCATGGTGTTATCATATGCCTTGGACACCTGAGCTAGACACAAGGAAAAGAGTGTGAAACTGGATGCTTTTGGAATCAAACTGATCCAACCTAACCAAACCAACCTAACCTTAACTGATCTATCCTTATTACCTAAACTAGCGTAACCCAAACCTAACCAACCAACCTAACCAAACCTTACCTAACTCATCCCTAGCAAACTTAACTTTACCCAACCCAAACCTTAACCTTACCTTTTGTGTACCCCACTAGAATTCCATGGTTATTTGCTCCACACAATGGATATCAGTTTTGGAAGCAACATGTCAAATATGGTCAGATCATGACAAATATGTCCATGTGCCTTGTGGTGTGGTAATGCTATAACAAAATACAGAGATTGTATGTGAGATCACATCTAAATCGTGTATGTGTCATTCAGGTAAGATAATACAAATGCTAATATCAGTATAGCTCATTTGCCACCCTCTGGCTTGCCCAACTGAGTTTTGTACTCTTAAGGATGAGCCTGTAAAGTTACTTGTGTTGTCAATGAAATTATTAAATGCTGATAGCATTATCATAGTGAAAATATAGCATAGCATAGCATAGCATTATCACATTAAAAGGCATTATCATAGTTAGAATTTCTACCCAGGCGTTTCATCCACAAATAAACTCATGTTAGTACATGTGTAATGTGTATTGATTACTACATTAAACCTAAGTTATGAGCAAACTAGGGAAGATACGGTTTCTGTATCATAGCAACTAGCTCTTGATGCTTTACTTGGAACTTAAATCAAGTTTGGCTGCATATTTTCTACAAATATGAATGACCAAAAGGGTAGGTATGTGATATTGCATTTGTAAAAGACAACAACAAAATCAAGTGCAACAAGGAGCCTCGTGGGCCTATCCGAGATTGCACCCCCAACCTCCCCTCCACCAGTCTCGCCCCTTCAAATCACCTTACTCTACCTGCATTAAAGAAGGCTAATCCCACTGGTATTTATTAACTAATCCCTTCTCTCTAAAGTATTTATCTAATCTAATTGTGAATGAAGCAAGTGTCACTGCATCAGCGACATCCCTGGTAGCTTATTCCAATGTCCTACAACCCTTCTACTGAAAAATGACTCATAGCCTAGTCCTACTTTGTTTCATAATGAGTTTATGCTGATGACCTCTACCTCGATTTTCCCTATTGAACTCAAACATTCCCTTTAAATATCCATAATGCTGACAATTTACAAATTTGATGACTTCAATTAGATCTCTTGTATCATGTATCATTGTCTAAAATGGTAAACCAATTATGTTGTGTGTAACATGATGTGATTGATTTCAGGCCAGAACACAAAAAGAGAAAGTGGCAAGAAAGTGCAGCTAGAAAATATTGCTGCAGCAAAGGTGAGTCAATTATGTTGCTGGGCTTCAATTTTACCTCAAATTCGTTGAGCTCAAGTAGTGTCATAGAACAAGAAGCCAAGGGGTTTCCTCCATTATATCATACCTCCTTGAATTTTCACTCTTAAATAACCAATACATATTTTTACATATGTGATGCTGCAGTTATTGAAGCAACATAATCAGTTGTCACAGAACCTTCATTAATGCTATGCACTGCCGAAGCAAGGCAAAACAGGAGTTGGGCATTATTCAATTTCGATATCAGCTATTATTTCAATGGGTATCTGATAAACCCATTCAGATTGGAAGTGGGACACTATGGGCGCCGCAAATTGACCCGAGGAGTCGTCGCGCCCTTAAACCCCAATACACAAACAAGGAAGTGGGACACTCATAAGCCATACATGGAAAAATATCATATTTTGCCTCCATTTCAGGCTTTTTAGTGCTACTTCATCTTTGCATTAAAATACTATCACGGTAGCCCTATCACGATACATTAGCTCTGTATCATGATGGGGCTGTCATAAGCTGCCTTTGAGAAAAATGGTTAAGATTCTCTTAGCTGGCTATGTTAGCAAAAATGGTTTTTGTTACAAATAGTTATCTGGTACTTTTTTAGTGCTGTGTAGTAGTTAGTATCCTTTGATTTTCTTGACTGACAGCAATATTCAGCCAAGGTGTGATTCTGATTCATTAAACTTGCATTGTGTACACAAGAGAGATAAAGGTGTGATCTGAATTAAGTTTTTTTAAAGTATTTGCCTGTATTGTTTACTTAGTACAAATATATAATATGTTGTGTAACCAGTGAAGTTGTAATATACTGAGCCACATTCATTTCACTGCATTTTATCAATATTTTCAATTGAACAAGTTCTCAATTTGCAACAAAATCTTATTTCATATGGAAGAGATTCAACCTGAGCCATTCTCCATTACATTCCATCCGAGTTTGTGGTGTGTCACATCCAGCCTTGGAATTTGGGCCATTTTCTGGACTTTTTGGGTCCGAAGAATTTTACTCTCTTCATATTTGTTCAGGGAATTTGCCCTCTTTTTGCCTGATCGACATTGTAGTTAAAATTTAATTCAATTTTCCTCACAAGCATTTAATATCTATTACAAAACAGGATTTTTACTTTCCAAGTAAAATAATTAAAACAAAAATGGAAATATTAATTTGCCTGACAATACAATTTTACTCTCCAAATATGGATTTTTACTCTCCGGGACCAGGTCATGAAATGAAAAATTCAACACTGGTCACATCTCACTGCACAATGTCTCATGACATCTCCGCTCTCCACGCAGGCAATCGCCGATGTGATCCGCACCTGCCTGGGCCCGCGGGCCATGCTCAAGATGCTGATGGACCCGATGGGCGGCATCGTCATGACCAATGATGGCAACGCCATCCTGCGCGAGATCACCGTGCAGCACCCGGCCGCCAAGTCGCTGATCGAGATCGCGCGCACCCAGGACGAGGAGGTGGGTTTCCTGCTGCTGACTCGGCGGGTGTGGCTGCCGCCCGTGTTTAGCCTCCCCTGATGGTGTAGCATTTGGCGTTAGAGTCAGTGACATAAAAACTATCATTTGTATTTCACTGCCAAATATGATACAAATGCAAATGTCTTGGATTAACTTTCTTTGTTATACTGTGGCCTCATCAGATATATGCAATTACCGAGCGGGCGCGAAACGCCCGTTTGGTTTCTCGTCAACTTACTAGACAAATTTACATTTGACCCGGCCCGACACGGCCGTACAGCCGCTTTTCGGAAGCTAATAACTGCAACCACTGCTCCGATTGAGATCGGTTTTCACCATTGGATAGGACCATCAATTTTTGTTTGGTATGGTGTGTTCTGATGGGGTGGTACCACAGCGCGTGGCACACGCAAACGCCGAAATGAACCAAAATCATTCTTGATAAAAATATTTTATTGATCTAAGCATTAATTTGTACGATGAAGCATGCAGCGCTCAGGACGTACTCCCTTGTGGCGGATTCGAGAAAGGAGATCATGAACAATTTAATACAACTTAATTTAGCTGTACCAGAGCGCGCCCGCTCGGTCATCGCCCAAAAAGGCGTTTTACTGGTATGCAATTTAATTTGTACTTTGTGTGTCGGGAGCTTAGCTCTGTAGCCGTTGTTTCTGGGCTTGCATGAAATTGTACCGTATCACTGACGCCTATGTCACCAAAACCTCAAGTGGTTGACAGATCACCTCAGCCGCCGTGCTGACATGGTAGTTGGTACCGTAACACTTTCTATCGTACCACCCCTGCCTCAGGTGGGCGACGGCACCACGTCGGTGATCGTGCTGACGGGAGAGATGCTGGCGGTGGCCGAGCCGTTCCTGGCGCAGAAGATGCACCCGACCGTCATCATCAAGGCCTTCAGGCGCGCCCTCGAGGACCTCGTGCACATCCTGGAGGATAAGATCAGGTAACGTGTCCGCTAACAGGCGTCAGTAGTTGGAGAATAGAATCAGGGGTGACACGCCCACCGCCAGGTCAGCAGGGTCCTTCTATGAAGCTGGGGTGCGGAGTGGAAAATTGGGCCTAAAAATAACCATAAAGAGTCGAAAATTCAGCCTAAAAAGAGCTCACCCATCAGAATCAGCTGTTACAAATGGCAATACCTTCCTAACCTGTTTTTGTTTTATCCACAGGTTAATATTAGCATGAGTAATATCAGTGTTAGGGTTATATTATCCAATACATCTTGATTTAGGGAGTGGAAAACTGGGAAAAGGAGTGGAAGAATATTATCCACATGGTGTCGTTTTCCACCCGAATTTTGCAATCCTAGGACACTGGCCAGGTGTCACTAGATGATGGTGATCAGTGAGTACCCACTTTCCCCATTGTATCTCTGCAGTGGATGGAGGCTTTTATAGTTTGCTGCATTTATCTAGAACTCTACGTTTGGAAGGCAAAATCTATTGACAAAACTAGAGAAATAATGGGCACCACAAAACGTGCAGTCACACACACCAAAAAAAAGAAAAAAAAGTCATAATTTGTGAAGGGATAACTACTGGCTAGCCATTGCAACCATGTGCGATTACTGCCAGAATCATGCAGCTCGACATGACTGATTCAACCGTTCAGGTTCAGGTGCCCCCCCCCCCGGACCCTTTCCACAGGTCATCCTGTAGACAACTGGTCCATGGGGATCGTCAAATCGCTGGTGGTTTTTGGTAACGCACGGCAAACATTCGTCAAACTGTTGGCAATTACATAGCGGCAAACTGAAATACGCCGACGTAAAAGTTTTGGAATTGGAAGATATTTCATTGGAAGTTTTGTCGCGAAGAAGTTTTTACTTTGGAAGTTTTGACTGGGGAAGTTTTGCCATTAGAAGTTTTGGGATTGGAAGTTATTTCATTGAAAGTTTTGTCACAAAGAAGTTCTTGCTTTGGAAGTTTTGACGGTTGGAAGTTTTGTCGCTTGGACGTTTTGCCATTATAAGTTTTGTCGTTAGAAGTTTTGTCGCTTATAAGTTTTTTGATTGGAAGTTATTTCATTGGAAGTTTCGTCGGAAAGAAGTTTTTGCTTTGAAAGTTTTGATGGTTGGAGGTTTTGCCATTAGAAGTTTTGTCGCGAAGAAGTTTTATAATTGGAAGTAATTTCATTGGAAGTTTTGTCGCGAAGTAGTTTTAGCTTTGGAAGTTTTACGTTTGGAAGTTTTGACGTTTGGAAGTTTTGTCGTTTAGAAGTTTTTGCTTTGAAAGTTTTGACGCGAATAAGTTTTTCCATTGTCAGTTTTGACGCGTGTACTTTTTGACTTGGCAGTTCTGTCGTTAGAAGTAATTCCTTAGAAGTTTTGTCGGCACACCCCTCCGGCAGCAGTGTGTAGGTGGGATCTGAGGGTCTAAGGCCGGTTCCCGTCCCTGTGTTCCTCCCAGCTCTCATCTCTATACGTCCCTCCCCGCCGTGTAGGTGGGATGTGAGGTCTAAGGCCTGTTCCCGTCCCTGTGTTCCTCCCAGCTCACATCTCTATACGTCCCTCCCCGCCGTGTAGGTGGGATCTGAGGGTCTAAGGCCGGTTCCCGTCCCTGTGTTCCTCCCAGCTCACATCTCTATACGTCCCTCCCCGCCGTGTAGGTGGGATCTGAGGGTCTAAGGCCGGTTCCCGTCCCTGTGTTCCTCCCAGCTCACATCTCTATACGTCCCTCCCCGCCGTGTAGGTGGGATCTGAGGGTCTAAGGCCGGTTCCCGTCCCTGTGTTCCTCCCAGCTCACATCTCTATACGTCCCTCCCCGCCGTGTAGGTGGGATCTGAGGGTCTAAGGCCGGTTCCCGTCCCTGTGTTCCTCCCAGCTCACATCTCTATGCGTCCCTCCCCGCCGTGTAGGTGGGATCTGAGGGTCTAAGGTGGGTTCCCGTCCCTGTGTTCCTCCCAGCTCACATCTCTATGCGTCCCTCCCCGCCGTGTAGGTGGGATATGAGGGTCTAAGACCGGTTCCCGTCCCTGTGTTCCTCCCAGCTCACATCTCTATGCGTCCCTCCCCGTCGCAGTGTGTAGGTGGGATCTGAGGGTCTAAGGCCGGTTCCCGTCCCTGTGTTCCTCCCAGCTCACATCTCTATACGTTCCTCCCTGCCGCAGTGTGTAGGTGGGATCTGAGGGTCTAAGGCCGGTTCCCGTTCCTGTGTTCCTCCCAGCTCACATCTCTATACGTCCCTCCCCGCCGTGTAGGTGGGATCTGAGGGTCTAAGGCCGGTTCCCATCCCTGGTTCCTCCCAGCTCACATATCTATGCGTCCCTCCCTGCCGCAGTGTGTAGGTGGGATCTGAGGGTCTAAGGCCGGTTCCCGTTCCTGTGTTCCTCCCAGCTCACATCTCTATACGTCCCTCCCCGCCGTGTAGGTGGGATCTGAGGGTCTAAGGCCGGTTCCCATCCCTGGTTCCTCCCAGCTCACATATCTATGCGTCCCTCCCTGCCGCAGTGTGGAGGTGGACACCACGGACCGTAGCGCAGTGCTGTCCATCATCAACTCGTGTCTGGGCACCAAGTTCTTGGGCAAGTGGGGCGACATGGCCTGCAACATGGCGCTGGACGCCGTGCAGACGGTCCAGCTGGACCAGGACGGACGTAAAGAGATTGACATCAAACGCTACGCCAAGGTCGAGAAGGTAAGGTTCACAGAAGAGGAGGTCTGTACCTACACCGGTTTGCTGTGATGTGGCAGTATACATGTTGGGAGATCGAAAGTGCGATTTTACACCAGTTTATATTTTACATAGTGGGTTGGTTAGAATGAAGATAAAACATGTAGGCTTATGTTAATGCCAGTTTATAGCTGAGGTGACTGGACGTAAGGCGAAGACATGGGAACGGGGAATTTAAATTTCAGCTTACTGGGATTAGGTTGTTAACGGGAATAGGTCACCTTTAAAGTTGTCTTCAAAATGTGTATATTATTTTGAGCTGAAAAAAAGGAATATGACATTTGTTCAGACGATATATGGATATCTGTCGAAAAATGAGCATGTTTCTCTTTTCTCCTTCATGGCCTCAAAAAACCTTGATGACAATGTATGACGTCATGCATATGGCGGCTTAGATATGAAAGCTGTTGCACACAATAATGGCGAACTAGTGACATATAGTACGCAAAATAGGACGCGTTGCTTGAGTTTCTGAATCTTTCGATAAAATATCTCTATTTCACAAAAGTCGCTGGTTTCTGGTAACCCACTGCGGTTTCTCGGTCACTATAAACGCGAACACTGTAATGGTCACAGCTCAACTTACCCTGGTTACGGCTAGTTTGCGGCGGAATCTGCGCATGACGCAAATACGACGTCAGTGGGTATGACGTCATAATACCGACGAAGTTTCGTAGGCCCGAAACCAAATCATATTGTAGATTCTGTGTCAAAAGTACTTAACGTAGCGAGGAAATTATTTCACTACACCCATTTTTCGACCTGCTCTACAATTCTGCTAGCCCAGTTCAAAACACTGTGTTAAAGGAGAACTATTCCCTTTAAGTAATGCTGATGCCATCGTTGTGAGGTGAACGCCTTGAAGGATCGCAGGCAGTCTATAGTTTGCCGTGAACCTGCTACCAGCTGTGCCTACCGTCATGCTGTACATGTGACCTTGACCTGTACTCGTCTCTGTGGTCAGATCCCGGGTGGCACCATCGAGGAGTCGCAGGTCCTGCGCGGCGTCCTGGTCAACAAGGACGTGACGCACCCCAAGATGCGCCGCCGCATCGAGAACCCACGCATCCTGCTGCTCGACTGCACGCTCGAGTACAAGAAGGGCGAGAGCCAGGTCGGTCTGCGGGCGGGTCGGGCCACTTCGGCAGAGGGGCGGCACAAGGGATGCCTAGAACAGTGTCTGGTGGACTTAGGGGTGGAGGATGGAGTAAGGGATGGAGATAGTGGGGCAGAAAGTTTAAGAGGGACAGTGCGTGATGGGTTTAGATGATGTTAGTGGTGGAGGTAGAGGAGCAGACAATCCAGAGAGGGGCAATGAGGTGAGGTGATGGGTATTAGACATGACCGCGGACAGGAGGCTATTCAAAGGGGCTGAATTACGGCCTGTGGTTTTGACTGACCGAAATGCGTTTAGCCCAGCTGACTCCAAGGGACAGTACTCTTGGATCAATCAACTGCTGGCTCAAAGCAGAGGCAGCCATCAGACCATTCTGGTTAATATGATCAAAGTTGATATATATAATTATCGTCCTGATCAAAGGTACGACACACACAGTAGTGTTCACCCTTAGCCAATTAGCCAATTCACCCTTAATTTGTATTTACTTCCTATTTCTGTTAATAAACGTGATGATGATGATGAGTAGATAAGCGGCCAGGAGGTTACAATCAGCGTCGTGACGTATTCCGTCCTTGTTTCAGACCAACATTGAGATGATGAAGGAGGAAGACTTCACCAAGATCCTGGAGCTGGAGGAGCAGTACATTCAGAAGCTCTGCAACGAAATCATCAAACTGAAGCCGGATCTGGTGTTCACGGAGAAAGGCATCTCTGATCTCGCTCAGCACTACCTGGTCAAGGTGCCGGTTTAGTTCCGTCGTGAAAAGAACATAATTTAATATGTAATATCTTGTTAATTTCCATCCGTTTTGTATTTGTTCATCATTATTTTATTTTATTTGTTCATTATTTTATTTTATTTGTTCATTATTTTATTTTATTTGTTCATTATTTATTTTATTTGTTCATTATTTTATTTTATTTGTTCATTATTTTATTTTATTTGTTCATTATTTTATTTTATTTGTTCATTATTTTATTTTATTTGTTCATTATTTTATTTTATTTGTTCATTATTTTATTTTATTTGTTCATTATTTTATTTTATTTGTTCATTATTTTATTTTATTTGTTCATTATTTTATTGTATTTGTTCATCATAGAGTGAAACAAATTGTGGCCCCTCTGGGACAACTATGTCATTAGTATGTGTCGTTTGAAACCATTGCTTATCGATCGTTGACGTAATATGAATAGGGTTTTCTCTGATGTTTCAGTGCAAACAGTTGCTTCAAATAGCTTTGTTCTTTTCTGAGTCTCACAAATAGATCATTCACCTATGTGACAATTGACCCACCATAAATGTAACAAATGATTCGGTAAATGCGTAACTTGTTCCGCCATGCTGTTACTCACCAAATGTTTTGAAGAAATATCGTTGTCAATATTTAGCAAAAATATACCGCTTCCGAATGCCACGTGGCGCCATCCTGCCAGCTTGCTCGCGCTGCCGATGAGAGTTCGATGTCCCGCCGCCGTTCTGACGGTCGTGTCTGGTCTCTCCACCACACCAGGCTGGTATCACCGCCATCCGGCGTGTGCGTAAGTCGGACAACAACCGCATCGGACGGGCGTGCGGCGCCACCGTGGTGAACCGTACCGACGAGCTGAGGGAGGACGATATCGGTACTGGCGCTGGACTCTTCGAGGTCAAAAAGGTACGAGGGGAGCGTCGGACTCTCTGAGGTCAAAAAGGTACGGGGGGAACGTCGGACTCTTGAGGTCAAAGAGGTACGAGGGGGCGTCGGACTCTCTCAGATCAAAGAGGTACGGGGGGGGGGCGTCGGACTCCCGAGATAAAAAAAGGTACGGGGGAGCGTCGGACTCTCTGAGATCAAAGAGGTACGAGGGGGAGTGTCGGACTCTCTGAGATCAAAAAGGTACGAGGGGAGCGTCGGACTCTCTGAGATCAAAGAGGTACGAGGGGAGCGTCGGATTCTCTGAGATCAAAAAGGTACAAGGGGAGCGTCGGACTCTCTGAGATAAAAAAGGTACGAGGGGGAGCGTCGGACTCTTGAGATAAAAAAGGTACGAGGGGGAGCGTCGGACTCGAGATAAAAAAGGTACGAGTGGGGGGGGGGGGGGGGGGGGGGCTGGGCTGGGCTGGGCTGGGCGGCGGCGGGCGTCGGACTCTTTTAGATTAAAAAAAAGGTGAGTGGAGAGGGAAGTCAGACTCTTCGAGATAAAACAAAAACGTGGGCGAGAGAGCGATTGGGTTGGAAATGTCTCTTGGTTCGTTCATCCTCTTTTGATGTAATCTAACGGCAGAGAACCGCGCTGACGTGTGTGACGTCGTATTGGCTGGTTATCTAATCTAGCCCGCACGTGGCCGCCTTGAAACCATGGCAACCGATCGCCGAATGTTTCGTGCGTAGCTGTGTATAGGTATGTTGGTGACCGCTGTGATCATTTGCACTTTAAAGTAAAACGGTGTAAAGCCGTTGGATAGCCACCACTGTTGTCACCGACACCCACCATCAGCCTGATGCGCTGTCGACCGACACTTGCCCTGACACAGACCGACACTTTCCCTGACACAGATCGGCGACGAATACTACACGTACATCACCGAGTGCAAGGACCCGAAGGCGTGCACCATCGTGCTGCGCGGCGCCAGCAAGGACATCCTGAACGAGGTGGAGCGCAACCTGCAGGACGCCATGCACGTGGCGCGCAACGTGCTGTCCAAGCCGCGACTGGTGCCCGGCGGCGGGGCAGCCGAGATGGCGGCGGCCACCCATCTCACCAAGACGGCGTCGGGCATCAAGGGCGTCCAGCAGTGGCCGTACCGCGCGCTGGCCCAGGCGCTGGAGGTGATCCCGCGCACCCTGGCGCAGAACTGCGGAGCTAGTACTATCCGCACGCTGACGGCACTGCGCGCTAAACACTCGACAGGTGAGTGGGATGGCGAGGGTGGGTGGCGATGGTAGGTGTATAGTGGGGGCTATTTAGTTGGGTCGAGTTAAAGGTAAGTTGTCTGGTGTGTTGGTGTCACGTTACACAGCATGCGAGGTTGGGGATGACGCGTCAGAATAGGGTAGAGGGTAGGTGGCGAGGGTAGGTGTGTAGTTGGGGTTATTTAGTTGGGTTGATTTGAAGGTAAGTTGTCTGGTGTGTTGGTGTCACGTTACACAGCATGCGAGGTTGGGGATGACGCGTCAGAATAGGGTAGAGGGTAGGTGGCGAGGGTAGGTGTGTAGTTGGGGTTATTTAGTTGGGTCGAGTTGAAGGTAAGTTGTCTGGTGTGTTGGTGTCACGTTACACAGCATGCGAGGTTGGAGATGACGCGTCAGAATGCGATCTGCGCTATGCTGTCTGCTATAGTAGTATTGCTGACCTCAAGTAATATTGCTGACGGTTCAATCAGTGTTCATTATATCGCTTGAACTGTGATCTGTCTACTTAGTCATGTGGTTCAATCAAGACGTATTTTTGTAACACATTGATCAACCACTATACCTTCTCCTGACCTTGCTAATCATAGGGCATTGCGTAATTGTGTTCATGGACTTCGGTTTGGCAGAGGGCAACTCGAGCTGGGGCGTGAACGGAGAGACCGGCGAGCTGGTCGATATGAAGGAGCTCAAGATCTGGGAGCCGCTGACCGTCAAGCTGCAGGTCGTCAAAACCGCCGTCGAGGTGAGAACGGGTTTCGGCTGTGTATTAATGTCGGTCGTCGCTATATCTCTCATAAGGCATGCAAGCCGTGTACATTACCTTGGCTACAGTTCTCATTATTCTGGGATTAGGTGAAGATCTCTTTTCAATCATCTATTCAAATATTTCAATTCAGGATTATCTTTCGGGATTATTCAGGATTATCTTGAGCCGTCCGGGTAAAGAAGACGGACTCTGTCCCCGGATGCCCCCCTTGCTCACTCGCCAGTCCTCTGCTGTCAGTATTGTGGGTCAGTATTGCGGTTTACATTTCCTAGGTCATGTCAAATGTAATGGAAAATTTTGCACTGAGGCTAATCAAATGTTCGTTCATTAATGTAGTTGCCGCTAATGTATCATATTGTACGTCGAAAATCATTAACAGTACAAGAGCAAAAGCAAAAAAAAAATGTAACACCAAAAACTGGACATTGCCATGCCAACTTCCCACAGCGCACCGTCACCTTCTGCTGTGTTCAAACTATCGCAGGTCGTCGTGTTGCGGTCTGTTAATGTCAACTTCCCACAGCGCACAGCCACCTTCTGCTGTGTACAAACTATCGCAGGTCGTCGTGTTGCGGTCTGTTAATGCCAACTTCCCACAGCGCACCGTCACCTTCTGCTGTGTTCAAACTATCGCAGGTCGTCGTGTTGCGGTCTGTTAATGCCAACTTCCCACAGCGCACAGTCACCTTCTGCTGTGTTCAAACTATCGCAGGTCGTCGTGTTGCGGTCTGTTAATGCCAACTTCCCACAGCGCACCGTCACCTTCTGCTGTGTTCAAACTATCGCAGGTCGTAGTGATGTGGTCTGCTATAGGACAGGAAGACCATGCTATAATATCTAGTCAGGCCTGATTCTCCTCTGTCCAGGAATAGAGCCTTTTTCCTTCATCTACTCATTCATCCGGGGATTATTTAGGATTATCTAAGAACCATCCTTTATGGATGGTTCTTAGATTTATGGATCCATAACCATCTTTTATGGATATGGCAGAGCCGCCGGAGGTTTCTCTTACCTGTGACGACGCCTGCGGCAGCTCAGTGGTATCAGGGTCTGCAGAGTCAGTGGTATCAGGGTCTGCAGAGTGGCAGGCTCAGTAGTATCAGAGTCTGCAGTGTCAGCTTAGTGGTATCAGGATCTGCAGAGTGGCAGGCTCAGTAGTATCAGGGTCTGCAGAGTCAGTGGTATCAGGGTCTGCAGAGTGTCAGATCAGTGGTATCAGGGTCTGCAGAGTGGCAGCTCAGTAGTATCAGGGTCTGCAGAGTGGCAGCTCAGTAGTATCAGGGTCTGCAGAGTCAGTGGTATCAGGGTCTGCATGCTCAGTGGTATCAGGGTCTGCAGAGTGGCAGACCAGTGGTATCAGGGTCTGCAGAGTCAGTGGTATCAGGGTCTGCAGAGTGGCAGCTCAGTAGTATCAGGGTCTGCAGAGTGGCAGGTTCAGTGGTATCAGGGTCTGCAGAGTGGCAGCTCAGTAGTATCAGGGTCTGCAGAGTCAGTGGCATCAGGGTCTGCATGTTCAGTGGTATCAGGGTCTGCAGAGTGGCAGATCAGTAGTATCAGGGTCTGCAGAGTGGCAGGCTCAGTGGTATCAGGGTCTGCAGAGTGGCAGCTCAGTAGTATCAGGGTCTGCAGAGTCAGTGGTATCAGGGTCTGCATGCTCAGTGGTATCAGGGTCTGCAGAGTGGCAGCTCAGTAATATCAGGGTCTGCAGAGTCAGTGGTATCAGGGTCTGCAGAGTCAGTGGTATCAGGGTCTGCAGAGTGGCAGCTCAGTGGTATCGGGGTCTGCGGAGTGGCAGATCAGGCACTGGCTGTGATCTGCTGGCATTCCTCACGCTGTATCTGGTAGTCTCTAATGCTCTGAAGTACCTCGACATGGTCTACGTTGTATACTCGAATAGCTTGACCCACCTTTGCTCTTACCGTGCAGACGGCCATCCTCCTGCTTCGTATCGACGACATCGTCTCCGGCCTGAAGAAGAAGGGAGACGGCGCCGGAGGAGCCGGCGGCGGCGGTGGCGGCGCGCCCATGGGCGCACCCGAGCAGTGACGTCGCTAACTCGGCTCTCTGACGTCACTCCCCGCCGCGGCCTTGTCAGGACTAATGATCGCTCGGCGGGCCTGCACTGTGCGCGCGCCGTTCGCTTGCGTCCGATTGTAATTGCCACTCATTAATGTTCCGCCCAATAAACACGTTAACACATGGTGACGTGTTTGGCGCTGTGCTAGCCGGTGGCGTGGCATGGTGGCAGCTGTCGTGGACGGAAATAGTAGGGGGGGGGGGGGGGGGGGGATTGTTATGACGCTGGAATCAGCTGATGATCGGTGGTGGATTTTTGAGGATAGTGTTATTTGTTTCAACCACGCGCTTCTAGACCGGCGAGGTTTTGCGGGGTCAAATCCCCAAGCGTCTGATAATTATAATGTAACGAACTGATTTCGCTTGCATCTGAGTTGCACCCGCAATTGACTGGGGGAGGGGGCGTTATCGCCCCCTGATGAATTTTCGTAATAGCTCAAAAACAAATAGCGCTATCAACGTGAAACTTCTGGTACCTTCTTCTAAATCACGTTTACGTCTTCTGTGAAAAAATAAAGCAATTGCAAATTATAGCGAATTTAGTGACGTCATTACACACAAGTTTTACACCAAAATTAGCTAAAATGTAACAGACCGTACAAATGCCATATTTTGGGCAAAATGCAATCCAAAAACGTCAGAAGATAGAAAATGGCAAGGGCTACACATTGCTACCTCGGATTTCTGAAAATTTTGATTATTGACTCACAAAATCAAAAAAAGGATTTTTGGGGAAAATACCCACAAAATCAATTTTTTTTCAAAGATATTCAAAAAGCCGAAATATATGTCGGAGAACCACATATGGGAAACTACCATACCAAAGTTCAGAATGATATCACCATTTTTGACTGACTTATGGCATCTCATGTATGGGTAACTAACTCATGACGTCATATTTACAGTTTGTTTTTGCTTTTATGGACCAGATACAGATAAATAAATGGTACCACTATTTCTGAGACAAAACTGGTCTAGAAACATGCCTTTTTATTTAGATTTATCAATTAAATTTTTTGACCTTTAGTGACCTGAACTTGACATTTACTTCACGTAAATTAAGTCAGGTGGTAACATTACTATCACTATCGAATTCTACGTGGAAAATAACTCTTAAACATGTGTTGCAAGACTTTCGTAGATATTTTGAGCATAGTGACCTTTTGTGACCTGGCCTTGACTTTGACCTTGGCCAACAATCTCACTTTAGCTCATGCGGGATGTGTATCATACATTTGGCAGCACTTTGGGTGGTCATGGTCGTAATCGAAGGCTTTGGATGGAAAGTATGGTCCATAAACTCCTACGTCGATTTTGACCTGACCGTGACCTGACATTTGACCTCACTTTGACAGTTTTGAATATGCTTTAGATTCGTCTCATTGAGAGCTTTCGATTGCCGCCTTGCGCGTCTCGCTGCGATGATTGGTTCGGAAGATAACCAGGGGGCGTTTAACCAGGGTAGCAGTTCTGTAGCCCGTGTTGGGAACCCCCTATCTGCAAGTTTTCTCGACTGAAAAGACTCCAGCCGAATATATTTGAGTTTTTGGCGAAGGAATGCGGTGCTGGCGAAAGAATGTTGTACTGGTTTTAGCCCGGGCAGAGGCTATACCATCAGCCAATCAGCTTGCAGCTGGTGCTAGCAAGCGATCGCCGGCCGCCGGTTGGCACATCTCCAATGCGAGTCTATCTTTACGCGACTACTTTCGAATCTGATTGGCTGAACCATTTTTTACATTCGCGTGACGCCAGGACTCTGACTCAGAGAGTATGCATATAGTTTTGATAAACAATACAAATTTACGGCCTTCTGTCCTGAATCGGCGCGATATAAGGCCATTTTTGACAATATAACAAGAAATTGTATTACAAAATATAATCAAATCGTGTTGGGTAAAATTTTTCCAAGGTGAACTATTTCCTTTAAGAATAGGACTCGAGCCTGCACATACAATCATGAATTATATGCGAAGAACACGGCTAAGAAAAATGCATCGAAATATCTATATTACTATTTGATAAGCGTATATCTGTCTGCCTCAGTGTTCGTCACGGGCCCATCACCCCCCAGCCCAGCCCGGCCCAGGCCCATGAACACCAAGCCCAGACCCGGACCAGGCCCGGTCAAATTGATAATATTTAGGCCCAGGCCCAGGCCAGCCCGTTCAGATTAAGCATATACATATTTTCACAAAATTTGCAATCACTATCCTAGCATATTTACTTGTACACTATAAATGTGAAACAATGAACCAACTATGCTAACCAAAAACAAACAAAAGGCCACAGCAACAGTGTGTTGCTGTGGAAGTGAACTGCTGGTTGAAATATTTTGTCAGCTCTGACCTGAGCTTCAACACTCTCAGCCCAGACTCGTCCAGAGCCGATGATTTCCTTAAAGTTTAGGCCCAGCCCAGGCCCGGCCCATGGCCCATAGGGCCGGCCTAACCCGTGACGAACTCTGGACTCTGCCTGTCTATCTGTCTTGTCTGTCTGTCTGTCTGTCTGTCCGGCACCGCTCAGTTTATTAAGTTTAAAAGTCCCAGTTAATTCACGTGCTGAATTGGTGCAGATACCTCCATCCCGGAGATGCCAGCTAGCTATACATAGGACATGTGTGGGAGATGGGATAAGTCACCGCCGCACCGGAGTTGGTGAGGCGGTGATCCCTTGTCGGGTAATAGGTAATTATGTCCTATGCAGTTCCAGTTCCAGTCCAGTTAATTAACGTGCTGAATTGGTGCGGATACCTCCATCCCGGAGATGCCAGCTAGCTATACATAGGACATGTGTGGGAGATGGGATAAGTCACCGCCGCACCGGAGTTGGTGAGGCGGTGATCCCTTGTCGGGTAATAGGTAATTATGTCCTATGCAGTTCCAGTTCCAGTCCAGTTAATTAACGTGCTGAATTGGTGTGGATACCCCCATCCCGGAGATGCCAGATAATCGTCCAGCGGAGCGGACGGGTTAGCACTAGTAATGTCCTATTTGTAATATAAGTCTGGACGACCCGCCGATCTCCTTGCAGAGTTGCAGTAATATGTAACTATTACATAATGTAATTATATTTATCATTAAAGGGAGTGTGCATACTGTTTTGGAATGCCAAAAATATTTTTCATACGGTAAGTAGCTATTGGTTTGATTGTTGTATATGATGAAATTCACATCTGGAGCCCCTTTAGTTGAATTTTCACTTATATTGTTTTTTGCTTATTTTTTGTTTCCATATTTATAAAAACGATCGCCACTATGGTGATGTTATATAAAACGGCGCACATAAGACAATACAATTACGCTCACATCATGCAAGATAGAAAGGCAAGTTTTGCACAGCACGTTCTTGCCACTGTGAACTTTATTATGTGCAAGTTTGGTAGCTCTAAATTGATATCTTCTTCAAAAAATGGCCATCGGCCATCATCGAAAAACATGATGGCCGTCCAGTTTCTGTTCGGCTGCTGCTATCAGCGTGCACGAGGTGTTTTGTTGAATTGCTATTGGCCGGCGCTAACAATATGCTAGCAGTTTAAAGGGATTATACGGGTTTTTCCCAGAATAATTGAGTTACATAGTAAAACGTACTTATAAAGGTGGTAGAAGTCCCACGGTAGCCACATTTTTCTGGAAATGACCTTCTGCACGTAAGGACATTCCAAAGTGCGCGGTGATGCCACCGCGTATTTTCTGCAGGACCGGCTGAGGCCAGTCATCTCTTTTATGCTCATAAAAACACCTCACGTATGGCATATTTCCAGTAAAATAAGCAATATTTGAAAGCAAATAAACTTGTTTTGTTCCAACGACAGCAGCAGTTACCTAGTTTTCCCATAAAATTCTATATTTTTCATGAATTTTCATGCCAAAAAAATAATACGCCACCACCAAATTCTCAACGCTAAAGGCCAGATAAAAGAAAACCACAAAAACACAAAACCTGAATGAACAGTGTGTAGTAATACAAAGTCTCGTCAGTTTTGAATTGCATAATAATTTTATGATCCAGTGTAGGACTTGCAGATAATTCAAAACTCTAAAATTGATCTTAAGATAAAAGTGGTGGACAGTAGTGCCGATCAAGTACTCGTTATCTGATACTAGTCTCGAAAAACGCCCAAGTTTTAACGCTGATAATTTCTGAAATAATGGACTAAATGAGCATTGAGGTCCCTGTTATATGTCTTAAACGTGTTTAAAGCTCATACAACTGCAAAAGAGTGCATTTACTTTCAGGACGGAAACCCGTATAATCCCTTTAATCGATAGCTGCAGTGCTTCTAGTAGCGGAAGCCCTCTGGAGTCTACCCGATAACTTTTTGCTCCCAGCAAGTTCCTGGAGTCTTTGGAATATCTCAGCAACTAGGGCGAATCTGGAGAAACGAAGTCATGGGTCAATTCAGAAAATTATGTTCTATAGACCAGTGTCAATAACCCCAAATAAGCGATGTGAGTAGGCACACTCCCCTTAAAATGATTTTTAAAAAAAACTATTAGAAAAAGATCCCACATTCAAAATATCCCGAAACATTTTCATCACGGCGCCTGTCACAAAGGTCCTTTGCTGCTGCCGCGTTGACGCCGCATCGAATTCTCCGGAACGGAAGCGCCCGGCGAAAACTCAGCTCGATCTTGGTTCGTGCTGTTAGTTGTTACGCTGAGATACCGCCAAAGATCTGGTCTGGGGAAGTGGTAGAAACATTATTTTAGAAATAATAATTGAGCCCCTATGTGGCAAGTTACTACGAACCTAAAATAATCATTTATATTTTAATCATATTTATTTATGACGTTATTGCACTTAAAAAGGTGTGTCTTTCTCGATTTTCTAGCTACCTTACAAAATATTTCCTACTGCAGGCATAGGCGTAACCACCTTCCGAAAGTAGGTGGGGACGGAGGCACTTTGAAGTCGATTCTTTCCATGCAACGCCCATAGGCGTAATGTTAAAATCCGAAAATATTACTGGGGACTGATCCCCCAGTGCCCCCAGTGGTGGTTACGCGCCTGACTGCAGGACGCAATAGATTTGCACACATACTGGTCGATAATCTAGTAGGATGAGGTAGGCAAGCATAGGCAATGGTTTTATTACATTTGCGTTTAATTTATGGTTTCGAAGGAAATTTTCTTGGAAAATTTGGAAAATTTGCTCCAAGATAGGCCCATTTCGATTGCAGAAAATCATATTAATCAATAAGGAAAACAAATTAAACGAAAAGAAGAGAAGATAAATATCGGTATCGGAAGAAGGCTACCGAACTGGGTAGGCATTGCCTACCTTGCCTACATGGGAGAACCGACCCTGGTCGGCACAGCATCATAACATATGCGTACCCAGGGGGGAGGGCAAACAGGGCAATTGCCCCCTCCTGAAGGTCCGTACGTGCCCCTTTGGCCGTATGCCTATTTCGAAACAATGAATGATTTTATTTGTTTTATTTTTAAAAAAATGAAAATATGCCCCTCTAAAATATAGTGGGCCAAATCCGGTGAGTTTTTTTTTGGTAGGGGTGCCCTTATGCCCCCCTGATAAAATTGCCCCCTCCTGGAGTGAATCCTGGGAACGCCACTGCATCAGTCTCAGGCTGCACCGCACAGCAGTGCAGTGGTGTGTTGCGGTCAGTGGCGTACCCAGGATTCACTCCAGAAGAAGGCAACCTTTGATCAGTAGCCTATTTCACAAAGCATTGTTATGCTCCGCCACCTGGTGAATGGTCAAATTCTGTTTACTCTAACTGCTTACCAAAATGTATTTTTACGATCAGAGTTTGCATTCCGATGAAATGTTAATTAAAAGATTATTCTCCCTATAACTAATTTTATATTGAATAAAAAAATGAACCACAATGTAAATATTTGTTAAATTAATTTGTTAACAATCAAAATATTTGTCATTAGCATCAAGTTTAATACAAATGTTCTTGATTTTAAGCTTTCTGCTTTACTAACATTTCTGTTTACAATTTGCTTTACAATCGGTAATTCAGAGGTGGCGAATGTTTGTGAAATAGCTTTTTGTGAGGTTTGCAATATTTTCTTGCGTTTGTAATCGCAAACATGTGTAATTACTAACTTCTTTGTGAATAGACCTCAGGTGGGCATAAGGTAACTCCACCACACAAAAAAAAACTCAACAGATTTGGCCCACTATATTTTTAGAAGGGCATTTTCACACAAACAAAAATCCTTAAAAAATATTCATTTTTTAAAAATAAATAGGGCCCTTCGGGTCCTATTTCTAAAGGGGTACATACGGCCAAAGTGGCACATACGGATCTTCAGGGGGGGGGGGGGCAATTACCCCGTTTGAACCCCCCCCCCCCTTGGGTACGCCTATGGTTGCGGTACAGTATTGGGTTGCAAAGTAAAGTACCGCAATGCTGCGGAGTACGGCGCAGTGTAGACTGCAAAGCGAAGTAGTGCACTGCGGTGTGCTGCGGTGCAGTATACGCTGCACCGTAAGGCACCGACCGTGGTGTGTTGCGGCACAGTATTAACCCTCGCCCTACGGCAGTTTTCACCTTCGCCCTACGGGGGTCCTAAAAAGACACCCCATGTTAACTTCCAAACCAAGCAACATAGAGCAACGCGGTAAGAACCAACATGTTGCCTGTCATGTTTGGAATCTAATGGTATGCAATTTGTAGGTTTCGGGTCAACGAGTGGCCTTCCAGGTCAAGTGAATGACCTCGATCGACCACGTCCAGAACAGCGATTTTGCTGTCAGAAAACCTAAAAAAAAGGTAAATGTAAATAAAAAGGCATTTTCCTAAACCAGTTTTGTCTCAGAAATGCAGAAAGGTCATTATTTGTTCGTATCTGGTCAAAACAAAATCCAAAAAGTTATTAACAAAAATGACGTGAGTTTCTTACACTTGGGAGCCATTACTCAGTCAAAAATAGAGATATTGCTTTGAAATTTGGTTTGCGGCGGCGGAAACAAATGCAAGTCCATACTCAGTTCTCTGACATATATTCCGTTTTTTTTTTACATCTTTGAAAATTGTGATTTTGTGGTGATTTTCCCCCCAAAATAAGTTTTTGTTCATTTTAGGGGTCAAAAACACAACATTTCTAAAATCAGGGATTGCCATTCTAAAGAAAATGATATTTGATATCTTTCCTGAATTGCGTTTGCAATTTGCTTGAAAACTCTGTTTTCTGCGATTTTTCAAACATTTATCGTTTTTCCACCAACATGACAACATACATATACATATATATATATATATATATATATATATATATATATATATATATATATATATATATATATATATATATATATATATATATATATATATATATATATATATATATATATATATATATATATATATATATATATATATATATATATATATATATATATATATATATATATATATATATATATATATATATATATATATATATATATATATATATATATATATATATATATATATATATATATATAAGCTATCTGAAAAGCTATCTGACTGACCATTATCAGCGAGTGCAGGTTCAGTCCACCGGAACTTCTCGCAACCGCACGCTCTCTCGACCACTTCTGAACCCTATCGGCACCTATCAAGGTTCCGCCCTCGGGCCTCTTCTTCACAACGTGTACGCCAACGATCTGCCGCTGTACGCAGACGACTCCGCTGGCATCATCGCCTACGCGGATGACGTCCAGATATACGTCACAGGCCCACCGAAAGAACGCTATCAACTTATTCGATCACTGGAAAACAACCTGTCTGTTGTCTCCAACTGGTATAGCAAAAACGGTCTTAAAATAAGCGCAGCAAAAACATAGTTCATCGTGCTCGGCACTCGTGAAATGACTTGGCGCATTCCTCCGATCAATATTGCCTTCTCCGGCTCGACCATCACCTGCTCGGACACGGTCAAAAACCTTGGGGTGTGGTTTGATAATGACATGACGTTCGCCACGCATACAAACCGACGTAATACGGCGGTGTACCGGCACTCTGTGTGGGCTGAGCCACAGCCAGCGGCGGCGCTGAAGGCCCCAGTGTTTTGGACGGTGTCAGGCGTCCGCGAAACGCCTTACGTCGCATAAAAGAACGCCCACCAACCTAAACAAATCGTAACACGAGTAAATAACAGCACTTGCTTGTCTGTTAAAGGCATGCATATGTTAATACGTAGGGCCCAGACAGTGTGGAGAGGGCCCTCTACCAATTTTTAAAGGGCTCTGCCGATCTGCAGATGGCCCCCTGCCGGCATTTAGAGGGCCCCTGTCGGCTGTAGAGGGCCCTTCTGCCGGCATTTATAGAGCCCTGCCGATCTGGAGAGGGCCTTTGCTGTCCTTTAGAGGGTCCTGTGGTGGTAGAGGTGGTCTGCCGGTCGAGCGCCGGTGAGGCTCTCGGAAGGAAGACCAGTCAAAGTTCTCATTGTTTTTCAGTGCATGCTAGTAACGTCTGAGAGGAGTACAAGGCTTTGACAATGTACGAGTATTAACCCGGCATTGGCTTGGGTCTCAGCCGGACACCATTGGCTGGGGTGGCGTTTTTCGCCCTCCTGGTTACCTTCCGAACCAATAACCGCAGCGTCGACCTGCAGAGGTGGCCAAAGATCTCGTCTGGACACACATCCGGACAAACACGTTGGCCCGTACTTTCCTGAGCGACCCCCCAGTGGAAATCTTCATCCTTCTACGATTTTGAATTAGAATCGCCTTGACGAGACAAACACGATGGCGTAAACAATTAGTGCCTTATCTTCATTAGGAAAAAGTTATTTGCGTACAACTTTTGTCAAACACATTTTTGTATACATTTGATGACCCCTGGAGCCTAAAATATTGACCTGAGCTCAAATGAGAGGACACAGATGGCGATTAAATATTTAAAGAGCTTTCGATTGTTTTTTTTCGTTTGTTCCTAGCTATCATATAGTTCCCGAGATATTTGGGGATTTCTCGAGCGAAGTCCTAAAACTGGAAAATATGACCTTTGATGACCTCTGGTGACCTCAATGTTGACCAGACCTAAACAAATATAGATATACATTCCATATAACTTGTCTCGAGCTATCTAACGCCGTTTTCCGCTTGTCGCTACGTTGCGTGGTTTTCGAGATCTTAGGGGGGGGGGGGGGGGCGGAATCCGCCCCCCCCCTCCAGGGCGTGTAATTATCAGAGGCCCTCCAGGACGCGTGTTAAGATATAACTATCGTGTTGTAGAAACCCTTCGGTATCACAATGTGGTGTATTTTTCCAAGAAAATTTATAAGCAAACGGTATCCAAAGCTTTCTGTAAATCAAGATATAAGAAGCATGTTGTTTCGTTATTTTGTAGATATTTTGTAACTTCATCGTACATGTGCACGATCGGCATGAACGTTCTGTGCTGTTTCCTCAATCCGAATTGAAGAAGATTCAGGATATTATTTTGATTAACCCGCGCCCCGCTGGAGGTGGCTGAATCTACCCCCCCCCCCCCCTCCCTGATTTTCTCAATAACTTGAAAACAATTATAGATATCGACGTGAACCTTTCAGTACGGTATGCTGCATCCACTCTTCGTCTTATCACAACATTTCAATGAAATCGTGTAGTACTTTGGGAGATAATGACGTTTTAATCACGCCATGTCATGCCATTTCTGGTGGGAAAACAATAAATGTTTGAAAACTCGTAGACAATCTGGTTTTGAAGCAAATTGCAAATAAAAAAGCCGAAAGAAAGGAAATAGCATTATATGGAAACTGCTATCGCGGATTTGCAAAATTTTGAGTTTTGACTCCCAAAAATAAAACTAAATATTTTTTCGTTGTCGAAAGTTATTTGTCACAACATACAACATACTGTACTATTTTAATTATGCCCCCCTTGGCTACGAGGGTCCCTGTGATCCCATCCTCCCTGGGAGAAATCCTGTCTACGCCCCTGGTCCCCTGTAGGCCAGAGGGGGTTCTATGGAGGTCAGAGGTGCCCCTGAAGTCCAGAAGCGGTCTTCGGGAAGCCAGAGGGAAGGTGAGAGGAGCCCTATGGAGGTTAAATGCCCCTTTTCAAATGGAGGCCCCTCTCACATGGACGCCCCCTCTTAAATTGAGGCCCCCTCAAATGGAGGCCCCCTAAATTTCGACTTGCCCCCCTGACAAACATCCGTGGCGCCGCCCCTGGCCACAGCAGACACAGTCTCCCCCAGTCAGTGATGGCTACACTGGTACAATGCTTGGTGTTTTCTGTTCACCGCTTCTGTCTGTCCGTGTATGGCGCTAGCAATGTCACACAGCGTAAACGGCTTCAGAAGTTAGTTTGGTTCGCCGCGCGGGTGGTCTTTGGCCGAAGGAAGTATGACCATGTGAGCGACGTAATTGATGAGCGCGGCTGGCTTCATGCTGACAACAGCCGTTTTCACGAAGGATTTTGCGTTTGGGGCGTTGGGGGCGATTGGGGCGTTTGGGGTAAATGGGTCTATAGCTCGTAAGAACACGGCTTTTCCAGGTGATTTTTTGTATCAATCGCAACTTTATGAATTCATGCATTTTTTCTGGAAATTTCATTTTAATGATAACACAATAGCTTACTTAAAATTAAAAATTTCATCTTGAACTAGCTCTGGTGTTGCCAGACGGCTGGGGTGTTTGTGCGACGCCATCTTGCTCGAATCCCGGAAGTGGCTGGTTCGGGAAATGGTCATATTTTGCAACGACATGGTTTTCAGGAATAATAGCTTATTCCAATGAAAACTAGATGAATTAGTCCATTCATATTTTCAGTCATATTCACTTTTGAAAGCAAGGATTAGTGATAATTAGCGATTTCGTTTTGATCATTTGTTGTAAGATGACGGGAATGCTGGCTCCGGCTCTGCGCTGGCTCTGCGCAGGTTCCGCCGCCCGCCGCCCGGTCACCATGGCGACGGGACTGCCGGTCGCCTGACGTCACGTT
>JAXIVJ010014131.1:0-35284 GCA_036785665.1 Chirona hameri | reverse complement strand
ATATATATATATATATATATATATATATATATATATATATATATATATATATATATATATATATATTATATATATATATATATATATATATATATATATATATATATATATATATATATATATATATATATATATATATATATATATATATATATATATATATATATATATATATATATATATATATATATATATATATATATATATATATATATATATATATATATATATATATATATATATATATATATATATATATATATATATATATATATATATATATATATATATATATATATATATATATATATATATATATATATATATATATATATATATATATATATATATATATATATATATATATATATATATATATATATATATATATATATATATATATATATATATATATATATATATATATATATATATATATATATATATATATATATATATATATATATATATATATATATATATATATATATATATATATATATATATATATATATATATATATATATATATATATATATATATATATATATATATATATATATATATATATATATATATATATATATATATATATATATATATATATATATATATATATATATATATATATATATATATATATATATATATATATATATATATATATATATATATATATATATATATATATATATATATATATATATATATATATATATATATATATATATATATATATATATATATATATATATATATATATATATGTATATATATATATATATATATATATATATATATATATATATATATATATATATATATATATATATATATATATATATATATATATATATATATATATATATATATATATATATATATATATATATATATATATATATATATATATATATATATATATATATATATATATATATATATATATATATATATATATATATATATATATATATATATATATATATATATATATATATATATATATATATATATATATATATATATAACAAGTTTATTATACAAAATTGGCAGTTTTTAAAGAACTTATGAGTCTAGAGTTCATTCGTTCAGTGTAGCATACCGTCATACTAGTTACTAAATCTGGCATCGTCATGGATCACAGGTCTGTCTGCGCATGCGCAGTGATGTGCCAGCATAGATTCGCCGCCGCTTCTGACCCGCGTGCCGCACGCACATGGACAAAGCCAAGCCGCACAGGCCGGCCGCCGGATTGGGCGGGATTGGGCGAGTCCAATGCGTCCAATTGCGTCACACGCCACAGAATGTTTCTGAATCGTTCTGAAGTTTTGACAAGTTTCAGTCGGTGGAGATCACAACTGACCTATCAATACTTATCTTGCTAATTACCACCAAACCGCAGTTTTGTCAACATATTATATTCTTACCAACATATTACAAAACTCTGAGGGACATTTCAAACCAAAAATCGCATGTAAAAGTTGTGTAGTTAAGGAATGAATCGTCGAAACTTTCCAACTAAGACTTTTATACAAAAACTTGTTAAAACTGTTCAGAATCTTTTCAGCGCAATACTACTTCGTGAAAACGGCTACTGTTGATCTAAAATAGGAGCAATGAACAATGCTTCAAGGCACACAAATAGTTATTACTTCTCAAAGCAAGTTAAATACCTCAGAGTTAAGAAACAGACACAAAAATGTCTCCAATATGACAAACCTGCTGAAACTCCTCCTTGGTGGTATTCATTTTCTCTCTGCATCTGGCATAGGAATTGGTTATGAGATCAGAAGCCACAGCAAACATGACACCACACCGCTACCATTTTGATTTCAAGTTAGATTGATGGATTTAATTGTTGGTTGTTTAAACGTAAGTTTCCTAAATATGTTAATTACCTTCCCTTTGCATTATTTTTCGCAAAAACGAACGCAATTTAGACACTCAGCACTCGGTAAATAAAAGCAAAACTCACTCAACCTTGCACCAAGGCCGTGTATACCTCTTGCATATACACAGAGCAACGATAGCGCTGTTCGGTACACGCTACTAGCGCTTTTCGCTAGCTGACGTCACAATTACGTCACGGAAACAGACGCAATTAAGCACTTCCAGACTCTGCTTCAGGGGCATATCACATCTGTGTTTGTTTTCATTTCAGTTTGATTAGTATCATGCGCCGTTATTGAAACACATCCGCTAGCGCTTTCGCTGCGTCTGCGATTTTCCACTAGCAGAAATAGCCTCTCCGCAGGCTTCACGGTGCCTATCGTGACGTTTTCACGTTCTGGCTTTCATTGGCTGACGCCTGGTTGCCATGGAGAACGAAAGCGCTACTAGCGCTACGAGTAGCCGTTAGCGAGCGTCCGAACAGCGCTGATTCCAGCAATGCGGCACAAAACCGACGCGCCCAGTTCAGGATACGATATATTTCTTCTTTGATGTCAAAGGTATATTACTACAAAAAATACAACATTCACTGAAATTGCTATACAAGCAACGTTTTCTTCAGAAGTTAGACAAAAATATCAAACTAAACTAGAAATATTTTTTAAATTAAATTTGAATGACGTCATTTAACGTTGCTTGTCTGGGATGTGATTGCGAGGTTGATGCCATCTTGTGGCACGGTTCGTTGGAAGGGTTCGGAGTAGAGCCCTTCATGGAGTGGGAATCTCGTACGGGAATGGGAACGGGACGGGAATGGGTGGGAATGGGCAAACTTTTGGGAATTTAACGGGTTGGAACGGGTTACGGGACAGACCATATAATTTTTTAGCACCACAAAAAGTGAAATATGCTGAAACGGGTGGTAACGGGAGCCCCATCAATTATGAATTCGGATTGGAACGGGTTTGGGTCTGGGTGAATGGGCTGGAACGGGATGGGGGCTGCAAATGTGTCCCGTGAGGGGCTCTACTGCGGAGTCGGTGATTTCGAACGGAGTCGGTGATTTCGGACGGAGTCGTAGTCGGCAAAATTTTACCGACTCCGACTCCGGCTGCCATATATGGGCAGCATATGGTCCCAAAAAATCAGGTGCATTTTTAGTGGACCACCGGTGGCGATGACTAAAACAGTGCATGGCCCTTCGATTCCTTTGCCATACAATGATTCTCAATCACGGGGCGTGTACCACCATGGGCGAAATAGAACTCAGGGTGTGTCGTCCTATGCAGATCCATAATGCACCCCGAGGAATTTTACCAACGATCATAAGAAATCTATTTTCAAAAAACAACAACAAAACCGACGTCTAGCTGACTCACGCGAGTCAAACACTGTCCCATTCATTAAAAATGGTGAACAGTGAACACCTAATGAATACTGCATAATATTCATCTGGACAGTAGGGATAACGCAAGACCTGGCATTTTTTTTTATTCTGGAATTTTAAAATAGAAAGTTGTGATCAGCAAATGTCTATCCATTTCATTTAAAGGGAATGTTTCACCTTTCTGAAAGTTTCCAAATATTCGCTGGTTGTAGTCGAAAATTTGAAGTAAGTGCTGCTGAAAACAATAGTGAATTTTTTTCTCTCTCGAAGAGTCACGTAACTTTATATAATTTAAGTTTTAAATTTGGGATGATGACGTCATTATTGAGCTATAGAAAGTTATAGAGAGCTATAGAGAAAACCTTTACGCTGCCATTTGGCATCACAATCGTTTCAGACCATTCTGGCGACTTAGATACAAACATTGTGGAACTGTGTCTTCTCCCGCACAGAACACAAAGACGAGTGCGAGGCATTGTGATAGCTCAATATTTATTTTAAAAAAAACATAACTGAGACTACAAATAGCGTGAAAAACTTCAACTTAGACTGCAACCTATCGCATTGGCTGTTGTTTACATCTACATTCAATTGCTTAAAAACGGCTAAGTTTGGGGGAAAATGACCTTAGTATTTTAGATATTTCAATAACGGCCAAAGATAATAGCTAGCTCAGTTCACAACCAATACCAAGGTGAAATATTCCCCTTAACTACTTTGTTTTCATTAAAATAACTTCAATCTTGAAACGTCAATTCTTGCTGCAGGTGGTTACTATTGTGTCTGCTTTGATTAGCTTCAGCTAATCAAAGACTGGAGTAGATTTCAGAGTCGACTCCGGAGAGCCGGAGTCGCCTGAAACCCGATCGACTCCGCAGCCCTGGTCTGCAGATCCTCCGGACGGCCCGGCCCGGCCCGGCTGGCCGTCCGTCACAGCAGGGCCGCAGGTGGACCTCACGCACTGTCCTCACAGTCTGCAGATCGGCCGGAGTCACACCGTCCTCTTAACGCGCCCTAACAATAATTTCAAATCTGAACATGTTCCAGTAAGGGCTAAACCAGTCATTCTCAGAAAATGTGACCCCACCGAGGGACATTTTTGAGGCACCGGAGTGCATTGGAATCTTGGAACCTTGGTCGGAATCGTGTTAAGTTTCGTTCTCTACGTGGACCGATCGAGGTAATTGTTACGCCTCCCGTTACCTTCGCAGCCAGGCAGTCCATAACGCAATGATCAGTCAGTCTGTATCCGGCAGAGAGACGCGCGCGCTCTGACTGTACAGATTCTTATCAAATTATCCAAATTAACAAACAAGCAACGAAAATCGGCTGAGGTTTCTTTGTGATAAAATAGTTTTATTCAGACAAATATTGCGCAGATCAGTCGTACACAGCAGCACGGGACGCGGGCCGGGGGCAGGGGAGACGCAGTGTCCACCAGTACCGGCGCCGTCCCAGACATGCAGCACGGGACGCGGGCCGGCGGCAGGGGAGACGCTGTGTCCACCAGTACCGGCACCGTCCCAGACATGCAGCACGGGACGCGGGCCGGGGGCAGGGGAGACGTGGTGTCCACCAGTACCGGCACCGTCCCAGACAGCAGCACGGGACGCGGGCCGGCGGCAGGGGAGACGTGGTGTCCACCAGTACCGGCGCCGTCCCACACAGCAGCACGGGACGCGGGCCGGGGGCAGGGGAGACGCAGTGTCCACCAGTACCGGCACCGTCCCACACAGCAGCACGGGACGCGGGCCGGCGGCAGGGGAGACGTGGTGTCCACCAGTACCGGCGCCGTCCCACACAGCAGCACGGGACGCGGGCCGGCGGCAGGGGAGACGTGGTGTCCACCAGTACCGGCACCGTCCCACACAGCAGCACGGGACGCGGGCCGGCGGCAGGGGAGACGTGGTGTCCACCAGTACCGGCGCCGTCCCAGACATGCCGTCACGATGCCGACCAACGGAGGCGCGTCACCCGGCGGCGGTGGTCGGCCGGTCAGCGCCGCCGGCCCGGCCCTCTGGGATCGGTAGCCGCATCCAGTCCCATCAGGTGTTTGGCCTGCAGCGCGCCGGATTTGCCGCGGCCCACTCCGAAGTCGAGGGTGCGCTTGTCGGCCAGCATCAGCGGCCCGAGTCGGCCGCCCCACCGGCTGTCGGTCAGGTAGACGGCGTCGGTGGGCTGGCGGCGCGGCCCGGCGGCGGCCGTCACCGAGCAGAGCACCAGGGCGACCAGCAGGAGGGCGGCCGCGGCGCGGGCCAGCCGGCAGGCGGACATGCTGCTGCTGCTGCTGCTGCTGCTGCTGCTGCTGCTGCTGCTGCTGCTGCTGCTGCTGCTGTGGGTGCTGACGGACGGCGGGCGGCGCTGGCTGCTGGCTGTCCGACTCTGGTCCGCAGCGCCGACTGACTGCTGACCCACCTCGACACAGGTTCTTATACCGGACACAGCGCCGGCCGACTGCGGCTCGACGCGGGTCTCTGGCTGGCGCCGACCGGACGCCCACTGGAACGAGCGGATTGCAAACGCCTAATCCCCACCAGCTGTACAATTCAGTGATAAGAAAAATACCGCCAAAGTGCATTACTCACGGTCACTGTCCGGTGCCATGAAATCTATCGAAGCGAGAACAAACGTCGCTTTGCCGTCGGGCGAGCGTCGCGGCGTGCTGGCGCCATCGGGCATGGGCGCACTATGGTCAGAAGCGGCCTTACAGATGGCCAATAGCGATTTCGTGATTTCCGTTATTTTTGTTTTGTATCAATATGCTGCGACTCGAACAAATTATTCGAAATGACAAAAACACTGACCTTTGTTGTCAACACTGGCGCTGGTGTGTCTCTGATCCCTCAAGAGTGTGTGAACGGCACCCTGATTCAGCCCACAGCTGTCTCCATCACTACTGCCAGTGGTCAGCAGCTTCGTATGATCGGTGAGGCCACTCTTGATGTTGTTCTCCCTGCTCTGAGACGCCAGTTCACCTGGACGTTTGTTGTTGCGGAGGTGACCGAGCCACTGTTGGGTAATGACTTTCTGTCACACCATTCACTGATCGTTGACTGTGGTGCACAGGTCCTCCGAGATGCCGCGACGTCCCTCTCCATTCCTGGAGTGCCGGGAGTGTCTGAACCTGCTGTCAACCTGGTGTTCAACGATCTCTCTTCTCTTCCCAAGTCTGTACAACCTATCCTGCAAGAGCACCCTTCCGTTCTGAAACCTTGCCAGCTGGGTAACACGTTCAGTGACTCCCTCATCACTTCCACCCACAGCATCGACACTGGCAGCAGCCCGCCGACATTCGCTAGTCCGCGGCGGCTGCCACCGGACAAACTTCAGGCCGCCAAGCAGTCGTTTGACGTCTTGTTGAAGACAGGCGTCATTCACCCTTCCAGGTCCCCGTGGGCATCCCCAATTCACATGGTTCCCAAGCGTAACCCCGGTGAGTGAAGACCGACTGGTGACTACCGCGCCCTGAACGCCGTAACCAAACCAGATCGCTACCCATTGCCCCACATCCAGAGTCTTTCCACCAAGCTGCATAACATGACTTATTTCAGCAAGGTGGACCTGCTGCGAGCGTACCACCAAATCCCGATGAGCCCAGCTGATGTTGAGAAAACTGCCATCACCACGCCCTTCGGACAGTTTGAGCACGTGTTCATGCCCCTAGGACTGCGCAACTCTGGCGCTACCTTCCAGCGTGTGATGGATGGGATTTTCCGGGACGTTCCGTGTGTGTGTGTGTGTGTGTGTACCTGGATGACATTCTGGTGTTTTCCGAGAACGAGACTCAGCACGTCGCTTATCTGCGTCTGGTGTTCGGCAAGTTGGCCGAGCGCAAACTCCGGATCTCCCTCGACAAGTGTGAGTTCCAGCAGCGCACTCTCGTGCTCCTCGGGCACCAGGTGTCCGAGAGCGGACTCGGCCCTCCCCAGGCCAGAGTAGCTGAGATTCTCGACCTGCCCAGACCCCCTGACTCAGCGGATCTGTGCAGATATCTCGGGCTCATTGGTTTCTACCGTCGCATGATTCTCAGATTTGCAGACGTTGTGTACCCCCTCACTGAGCTGATTCGTTTGCACCCGAAGAGTAAGGAGCTGCCATGGGACGAGCAGCAGTCTCGCGCCTTCAGCGACAGTAAGGTGACGTTGGCCGGAGCGTGTCCTCTGCCGCATCCACTACCCCAGTGCCATGTGTATGAGTTGGTGACTGATGCCTCGCAGGTCGCAGTCGGAGCCGTCCTCCATCAGATCGTCGACGGAGAGTCGGTTCCTGTTGGGGTTTTCTCCCGGAAGCTGAGTCAGCCCCAGCAGCGCTACGCGGCCTACGACAGGGAACTCCTCGCGGCGTATCTGGCCACCTTGTACTTCCGTGACGCCATCGAGGGTCGGCGAGTCACGCTCCTCACGGACCACAAACCCCTCGTGAGTGCTTTCCGCAGTTCGCACGTGGTGAAGTCTGATCGCCAGCAGCGTCATTGGTCGGGGATCACTGAGGACGTCATGGATGTGAGGGTCATCCGCCGCCGAGATAATATTGTCGCCGATTGCCTCAGTCGCCCCGCCTATGCTGTATCTCTCGACTCATGTGACCTTCGCTTCATCGCTGATCACCAGGGTCAGGATGAGGAGACCTCCCGTCTGCGAGACTGTCTCGAGCCTGTGTCCTTCGCAGATGGCATTTCGGTTATCTGTGACATGACCAACCCTCAGTCGCGGTCGTTCGTTCCTGAGGCGTGTCGTCGTTCAGTCTTCGGGCAGGTTTCACAACCTGTCTCACCCCGGTCGTAAAGCCACAGCTCGTTTGTTGACTTCCCGCTACTATTGGCCTTCTATGCGCAGGGATATCCAGCGATGGGTACGTGATTGTCTCTCTTGCCAGGAGGCAAAAGTTCCCCGCCACACGAGGTCCGCCCCGGGCTCTTTCGACGTGCCGTCCGCGTGGTTCGAAACCGTGCACATCGACATCGTGGGACCCCTCCCTCCGTCTGTGCCTCATGGCCAACCCTTCACCTCTTCATGTCGTTATTTGCTGACTTGTATCGATCGTGCCACTCGCTGGGTGGAGGCCACGCCATTAGTCAGCATCAGTGCAGAGAGTATCGCCTCAGCGTTTTTGGAGACGTAGGTCTCGAGATTTGGAGTTCCCCTGTATGTGGTCACTGACATAGGTGCACAGTTCGAGGCGGAATTGTTTGAACATTTGTCTGAGATGATCGGGTTACATCGTTTACGTACCACAGCCTATCACCCTACTTGTAATGGTATGATCGAGAGGCAGCATCATCATACTCTCAAGGCAGCCATCAGTTCTCGCAAACAGGAGTGGCTGCGCGCACTGCCTGTGGTGCTGCTTGGGATACGAGCCATGCCTAATGAGTCTGGGTTTTCTTCATTTACAGCAGTGACGGGGACGCAGTTACTGTTCCCGAGATGTTCTGTTTCACAGACTAGTGTCCCTGTGGGCAAGAAGTTCATCCGCGAGCTGGCAAAGCACATGTCCGAGACCGATTTCGTTTAATTATCGCGCGGCCATCATCATGCTGGTGTGCCACCAACTTACGTTCCAGCAGACCTGTCGTCTTGTACTCATGTGTGGGTGGGCGTGGACCGCGCGCGCCACTCGCTGGAGGCCCCTTACCGTGGGTCCCTGAAGGTCGTTCGTCGGTCCCCGAAGGTTTTCGTTCTGGAGCTCCCTTCTGGTACCCACGATACTGTCAGTGTTGACCGCCTCAAACCTGTGCATGTGCCCGTACCTCCCTCTGATCAGGTGTCTGGGGGAGCGCCGCCTCTTGCAACCTCTGTGTCGCGACCCGAGGAGGAGCAGGCGCGCCGGACGCCCCCGCCGGAGTCGCGTGGGTCTCCGGACGCCGGAGCGCCCGCGACGCCTGGGCTGACCCCTTGCGTCGACTGGCGGCCGCCCTCTAGCGGTCTGCTGCCGCAGTCTCGCGGCCCGCCGCCACCACTGCCACTCTCTCGCGGTGGTCCGTCGACGCCGACGCCGCTGCCGCCCTCTCGCGGCGACCCGCCTCCGCCGCTGCCGCCTCCGCCGCTGCCGCTTCGCGGTGGTCCGCCTCCGCCGCTGCTGACGCCGCCGCTGCGCGTTGACCCGCTGCTGCCGCCGTCCCGTGGTGGACCGCGGCGGACTGACGGTGACCGGACGGTGCCAGTGGACGATGAGACAGTGAACGATGGACGGACAGTGAACAGTGAGCGTGCGATGGACTCTGCTCGGACAAGGGACGCTGATCCCAGTGATGGTCCGCGGAGTGCTGCCGTGCCGGGGCAGTCTCCAGTGCGATCGCGCCGTGCCGTGGCCGGACCGTCCGGTTCCGACGCCTGCCCGACTTTGTGTATTATTGATGTTTTGTGGTCATATTTTTTTATCTTCATGTTCGCTCCGCTCTGGGGTGGGAAGTCATGTGGTGCGTCATATCACTTTATTGCAGCTCTTTAGCGTTCCGTATTTCCGCAACTTGATTTGTTTACAATTCGTCAGTTCTACCAGAGTAAATCTAGAGAATTCTCTAACGTAAATAATTAGGCAACTTTTTATGTTTATTGCTAATGTGATTCATCTAGGGTTTGCTTTCCGTCTTTGTATTTCTCGTATAACTTATTTAACTTAATATGTCCGCAATCTGTAGAGTAACTCGCGACTTTTATGTATATCTGTAAACAGAAGTGTCTTCGTACCCGGCAACGCGCGTAACTTTCTCTTGCTTTCCGCTCCTGGTCGCGACCTCACGTTGCTCGTCATACGATTTATTTAGTTACTTGGTTTGTAATCTGTCATACGTCATAGCCTCATATCATATGATCACATTATATAGCTGTCAATTGTTTAAAGCTTGGTCTCCCTTCAGGTTCTTATTATGTAGTCCCGATCGCCTGATCGGTTTGCTCATGGTCTTCTCGGCGCCATGTTTCCCGCCCGAGTCGCTCATCGGATATACGTCTGACTGCCCGGGTTGGCACTCGGCAGTCATTCGGTGTCATTTTCTCGTCTCCTCTTGTCGGTTCATTCTGTTTCGTTTGTCTGCAGATTGTTTGCCCAAATACATTGTGGGCGTGAGTCGACTTGGTTTCTCCCACCAGCGCCCCACAGTACCACAGCACGTGGCAGTTGGCACACGCGAACGTCAAAATCACGGTAAATAGAATACTAGGTAGCGCCGAGTGCCGGCCTTCAACACAGACCCTATGGTGATCACTTTTTCAGCTGTTTTGTTTAGGCTAAAAAGGTATTTAGACAATGGATATTTGAGTTAATTTATATTAACGTTCATATGTGGGACTTATATACAAAAAAGAAAGCAATTTGAATTTAACTGTCTAATTAGCAAAATAAAAATGCAGGGTGGGGCAAGGGTGTGGGCTCTTCCAAATGACAGCGTTGTAGAAAATCCGAAGGTTTGAGCTAAACTTTGAATGCATATCTGAAATGACAAGAAACTGACGACTGAAAAACACCTATTAGTCGCTGAAATTAAAATTGGCAAATATTTACAATCGGTTCTCCAATGTACAACACACCACAACAGCACACACTCTTTGAACTGCAACCCATGTTTTTTTCTTCAAAAACCGGAAATAGTCGGGTCGAGATAACTTCACATCTTGGATCAAAATTTCAAGAGCTTTGAAATGATACAAAAGTTTTCCATAAATTTTGTCGAAACATAGTTCAATTTGCTCGAAAGCCCAAGGCTGTCATTTGCAAATACTGGGCTGCATCTCTGAGTTTTGAAGAACCATACATAGTCGGGTCGTATAATTTAAAGCATTAAGTAGGAAATTCAAATAGTTTTATTTTGAGACAAAAACATCTTGGAAATTTTTGTTGCGCGCTTCAAAATTTGACTTTTAGGTTGTCATATTTCAAAGTTTACTGTATTGGCAAGCAGTGACGTGTTTCTTGAGTACTGCGCACACCGGAACCGTGAAAGTTGACCAATCAGCAACGGGAATCGTCGTTGCTGAATAAGCTGATTGACGCTGATAACACTGCACACGTTTGAAAAACATCGCCAGTGATCATCACCTCCCGAGTCCTCGCGCTGTGTACGTGGAGGGTGTGTGGGTACGTAATTGTGATACAAATATGCGTTTACGATGCATTGTCAATGCCTGACAATGCGACAATGAGGTCAACATTTAACGGGCTTTTAAATGAAGCGAAATTCAGTCAAATAATTTCGAAGCATCACGCTTATTTGCCTCCCAAAGCCAATGGTGTCATGTGCAAATATATTGAGTTTCTTGCATATCCAGTTCAAGTTTGAAAACAAAACATCAGTGAGATAAAATTTGCAACAAGTATGATAAAAGCAGCAGTTACTCAAATGTTTGATGTACTTTCTCAGCATATCAAACTGGCAGTGATAAAGAAACATCCAAGCATCATGATGATCATATTGATAGGGTCAACAACTGTAGCCTCAGACACATCAAAACATCAGACGTTTCATGCTATTGGAATGTAGATACCAATGCACTAAAGTGCCAATACTTTATCAGTGCCTAAGTGCATCAGTATTGTGTACACACACTGATAGCATGAAACAAAAATGAGGTTTGGACATCTTCACCTTATGTCAAAACACTGGTGATGTATTGGGGGTTTAGGGCGCCACAACATTATGCGCTATAGCACTGACTTCATGATGTTAGTAGTGTTTCAGTGCTTAAAGGGAATGTTTCACCTTTCTGAAAGTTGTCAAATATACATTGGTTGTAGTAGAACATATGAAGTAAGTGCTGCTGAAAACGATTGTGATATTTTTCACTCGCAGTCACTTAATGTTATACAAATTAAGTTTTTAGATTTGGGCGAATGACGTCATTATATACCGCTGCTGATTGGCTGACAAAGTGGGATTGGCTGAAAAGGTGTCTGTTAGCCAATCAGCGGCTGCACCAGCCTGGATTCATTTTGCAAATGGTAAATTAAATTGCTTAAAAACGGCTAAGTTTTGGGGAAAATGACCTGAGTAATTTAGACATTTAAATAGCGGCCCAAAATATTGGCTATCCAAATTTAATACTAATACAAAGGTGAAACATTCCCTTTAAGTGTCAGCATCTTCTGCACCACATATAGTGGTGTAGGCATTTTAAGTGGTCTGGCATTTTAAACATCCAACAATTGGACAGTGACAGCCGACAGGGGACAGAAGACAGTGAGAGTTGGCAAGACATCAGACATGTTTTTGATTCAAAATGTTGCATTTCGGACTTTAATGATTAACACACTATTGTGAGGCACTAATTGAGTTATTTGTGCTAGCACTGAACATGTTCGAGTTCAGTCAGTCCTTCCGCTATATGCCTGTGCTGTATGCAGACGGTACTGCTGAGTCCTAATATTTGCATGCTTAACACAATATTTATAATTTGTATGCATTGTTTTCGCAGATCCGGTACATGCCCGGGACCAACACCGACCCGACGCCGGTGGAGGTGAAGACGCGCATCTGGCTGCTGCTGATGGGCGCGTCATCGGCAGTGGCAGCCGGCTCAAGAAGCCAGCCATCGGCCTCCGGCGCCTCTGTCGCCATGGAGGAGAAGAATCCTGTGTACCTGAGCGCCAGCGTCCTGAAGGACCTCAGGGACGAGGGGGCGGTTACGGATGATCCGGACGACGACTTGCAGTCTAGCCAGCTCCTGCAAGATGCGCAGACCCACCAAGGACCGCCATCTGGTCACCCCGTGGCGGCCAGTCTGGAGTTCGGCCGGGAAGCTCTGGCGTACGTCGCTGGCTTCCTGGCGTACAAGTGCCGCTCCGTGGACAGCAGCCTCGGCACTGTGTCCGGCCAGTGTGCTCCCGGCCAAGCTAGTCCAAGAGCTCTGGGTGGATCAAGCGGCTGAGTTGGGGAGGCCTGGCTGTGCCGTCACCGCAGTGGCTGGAGCAGGTGGAGGCGTTCGAGGTGGTGTTCGACGCCATGCACGGCGCCGACATCGACCGCGCCCCCGGGGTCATCAGGCGGCTCAGGGAGGACCTGGGGCGCAAGTACTCCCGCATCGACCTTCGGGTGGTGCGAAAGTACGCCGTCACACGGACGCACATCCGCCCGAAGTGGCTGCAAGGCAGCCTGACGGAGTACCGGGTGAATGAGCGCAACGCCAAGCGCATGCGCTTGTATGCCCGGTCAGCAGTGTGAGGCACCCACCCGCCAAACTGCCTCGCCACTCTGCCGAGGACATGTTCGTTCGCTGGCCGAGGACCTGTTCGAGCTGCTGGCCTGCTACTTCCGGGTGAACTTCACGCCGCCGCCGGACAGCCGGACAGCTCGTACGCGACAGATGCTGTCCGACACGCTGCACAACTGCCTGGCCGGTACCGGACAGTTTGCAGAGTTCTGCCTGCCGCTGGCGCTGGAGAAGCTCAACTCGGACCTGACGCAGGCCAAGTTGGACGCGCTGGCGCTGCTGCAACGCTGCTGCGGCGTCTACACTGGCGCCGCACCTGGCGCCGCTGCGGCTGGCTGGCCCGGGAGTATCTGGCGGCGCGACAGTCGGAGGTGCAGGCGCGCACGCTACAGCTGGTGGCGGCTGTGCCGGCTGTGCCGATCAGTGGACGCGCCACCTGCTGGCCGAGTGTCTGCACCACGCGGTGCAGCGAGGCGGCGACCGGCTGATGGCCGGCGCGGCGCCGCTGCTGGTGGTGCTCTGCGCCGGCGGCCGGGAGCTGGTGCTGGGTGAGGCGGTGCCGGCCCTGCTTGGCCAGCTGGAGGCCGGCGCGGAGACTCGGCCGCCGAGCGGCTGGAGACGCTGAGCGCGCTTGACCGGCTGCTGGCGGACGGCGGCGCGGACGAGTCGCCGGCTGTGGAGCCGCTGCGGCCGCGGCTGGCTGGCTGCCGTGCTGCTGGCCGAGCTGGCCGGCGGAGACCGGCCTCTGCAAACGGCCGCGCTCTCCGTGCTCAGTTCCTGCCCCTGGCTGGTGGGCGAGGCAGAGGCGGCACCACTGGCGGAGCACCTGGCCGGTCTGGACACGACGGAGGACGCCGCGGTCCGGGCGGCCACGGCCACCAGCATTGTGTCGTCTACAAGGCACACAGTCTATCGCCAATATCCCGAGCAGTTGAGGTGCCCAAAAACTCCAAAGCGTAGTATGCGACATGTAGTTTGTCTTTGCGCACTAATAGATCGCGTGCTGCAGATAGTGGTGAGGTATGCTGTCTGAAAAAGATTGACTGAGCGCATTGCTGGAGACGAGATGTTTGAGCTTGTATTTGTGCTCGCACGCATCATGTGCCTTTATTGTTATGTAGCAATCGACTCGATGTTTCCACGTGTTTATGCTTCGTAAAAGCTGCTGATGTATTTGTCACTCACGGTTCCAACGTCTGAATATCGGCTACTTATCACCGATATCGGTCATTCGTTTCGTTTCGTTCGGCTGATATTCGTTTGCGTCATTTCTGTGGGTATGCGCATATGCGTATGTTTTATTAGGATATAAGTGACTGGGTGGCAAATTAAATAGGTGACAACTAGTTGAAATAGGCGATGATGCGGCATGTAAATGCGTGATATGTAGTAGGCATGTTACTGTTGGCATATGACAGTATAAGATGTCATGTTCTAGTTATGTTCCTATGTTGGTTATTTATTTTTCCTTTTCTGTACTGGCGTGCGTATCTTTTGAGAGAAAAAAATATGATGTCGATGACCTCTCGCCGACGCATGATGGAAATATACAGCAACGGCGAAATTATCTGGATTTTTTGCACCATTCCCAGACGGTAGAAACTTCTGCAGGAAAAGCAGGACCTGTTTAACCGGGAAGGGAAACGCTAACTGGTTGCATCAGCGAAGGCCAAGCTAAAGTATGTGCTTGGAGAGAAAGGAGAATATTGCATAAGGTGTAATATAATTATGGAGACTGTTCGGAGACTGCGGGTGGAATAGGACTTTCGTCGCAGTAATCAAGGGCCCATTCAGATATCAAACTGAAACCAAATTGTAGGTACAGCGGCTGGACAGTGGCATTCCTGTTTTGATATGTTTTGCAACGAAAGTATCAAAATCATTTCGTAAAAGGTAAAAGGGACTAAATATGAATAGAGTACAGAATCGAAAGCAAGGACGGTTTCATATAATCCGTGCGTGCATACTCATGAGCATGACTCATGAGTATGGCATGACTCATGAGTATGACATGACTCATGAGTATGGCATGACTCATGAGTATGACATGACTCATGAGTATGACATGACTCACGAGTATGACATGACTCATGAGTATGGCATGACTCATGAGTATGACATGACTAATGAGCAGGGGCGTAGGAACTATGTTCAAGTTGGGGGGCAGGAGGCATTCTGAAGTCGCTTCTTTACATGCAACGCCCATAGGCGTAATGCTAAAATCCAAAAAGTTGTGGGGGGGGGTGGCTTCCCCCCCTGCCCCCTGTTCCTACGCCTATGTTCATGAGATAAATAAATACTATATAATAAATAGTATTGATTTAGGTAAGAAGTTATTTGCACTTGTTGACTTTTCTTTTCACAGAAAGTAATGCTAGCACAAGCCAAATGAATTAATTTAACAACATAGCTTGAATAATGCTTCTTTAGCTATTATAATCAACAGTAGTACTCAGGTCGTTAAATACCGCCACTCGGTGGCCTGGGTGACCACTAAACTTGCAGCTCTACTGCGGCGGCGCGCTCAATCCGAGAAACGGCGTAACCGTACAACAGCTGATTGGAGTTTGCATGTGACGTCACAGGTTGGTGTCCCCGTGGTCGAAATGAACAAAAAACTGTATTATCAAAAATGGCTGTATTATTCTAGGCATTAATTTATACGCTGAAGCATGCAGCACTCAGGACGTACTCCCTTTTGACGGATTTGAGAATGGAGATCAAGAACAATTTAGTACAACTTAATTTTTATGTTGGCATGCATTGAGGCTTGGCAATTTTTCTGGAGGACTAAAATGACTGTGTTACTACCACGTGTGCTCCCTCACCGTTTCATATTTCAAACCAGTTTTAGCATTACCAGAGCGCGCTCGCTCGGTCATCGCCCAACAAGGCGTTTTACTGGTTAAAAATAGATAAGTTGAATCCAATGAGCGTTTAATATCTCAAAAGCATTATAAACGACAACCATAAGTAAGATGTATTTTGAATCTAATATATTTCAACTGTTTTTTTCTTCTTCTTCCAGATGTGATTTATATTGGATCCAAAGCGCTGATTGAATGTCGGACCTAAGTAGTCATTAAAGTACAAATATATTTCTTCCATATAGGTGAGCCAGGAATGTTTATGTTTTATACCCGTATGTGTACTGCAACAAATATGACGCATTAGTGCATGTATACAACCATGCATGCATGCATGAAAAATGCATAGTTTACATGCGGAATGAATAGATTATTTGTTTGATGTCAAATGAATGTGCAATATAGTAACACAAGTGTCCATTTTTCATACATTGACATCATAAAAAAAATTATTTAGGAAAAAGGAACTTTGCGTTTGTGCTCATTCGCAGACAGTAACTGACGCGACTGATCATACAGTAACTGACGCGACTGATCATACAGTAACTGACGCGACTGATCATACAGTAACTGACGCGACTGGTCATACAGTAACTGACGCGACTGATCAGACAATGCAAGTTTTAAGACACTTAGATAAGGTGGCAACATGTCATGTCCATTAGCCAAATAAGAGCCAATTCAGAATGGACCGAAGGCCAAGATCACCTGACCTTATCAGGCACGTAGCCAGGATTTTTCTCAGGTGGGACCACGTCGGTGGTAGACAAATTTCGCTCCTCACACATAAGTTGTTGACCGCGGGGATCGTCATCGTCAGATAATCTCGTTTAATCTAGTGTAAATTTGTTTTTCTCAGGGGGGGGCATGGCCTCCGTGCCATCCACCCCCTTGGCTACATCCCTGGACCTTATAAAGGTCGTATTAGGACTTATTTTGGATTTTTTATCTCCTTAACCCGCAATTGGCTGGAGGGGGGGGGGGGTCGCCCCCTGACGAACTTTCGCAATAGCTCAAAACTAATAGCACTATCGACGTGAAACTTCGGGTACCTTCTCCTACATCAATTATACATCTTCTGTGCAAAATTTTCACAAAAATCGTCGATTATTTTATCTCTCGAAATATAACAAATTTAGTGACGTCACTACACACGAGTTTGGCAGAAAAATCACCAAAAGATAGCAAGTGGCAAGGGCTACACAATGGCTGTTTCGGATGTTTGCAAATTTTCCTTTTTGACCCCCCCTCCCCCCAAAACAAATTGTTTTTTGAAGAAGAAAAATCCCTCAAAATAAACATTTCCAACAATTTTAACTGGGTAAGTGCTCGTTGAATGTAAGGCATTAGATATATAATGGTTAACATTATTTTTAGATGACTTCCTTACAAATTACTATTCAAGTTTTAGTGCATTTATATATATTTTATATGAATTTCCTCACCGCCAAAAACAAAACCCCTGAGACACCTATTGGATATCATTTCCTAGCGGCTCACCGGGAGCACCAATGTCTACGCGGGGAAATCCCCTTATCCGTTGAGATTTTACAAAAAACTAGCGACCATCCTCACAGAAAAATTTGTGAATCCCTCCACATTCGAAAACATAAACCTGTGCTGAACAGAAATGTTTCATCTTGGCACATCATTTGACTGGTTTTAGAGGAGTGTTCGCTAAAAAGCAGTATTGATTTACATGTTTTTGTTATTTTGATGAGTGTGTGTAATTAAAGTATAGGTACCATGTATGCTTATCACGTGAAAGGTGCAGGGAAACTGATGATGTAACCACTGGCTAGGTTTTGGTGTGACGTATTCATTCATCTTTGCTTTATTGTATATGTGATCATGGCCCGTGGCCGAAAATTCATATAAAATATATATAAATGCACTAAAACTTGAATAGTAATTTGTAAAGAGGTCATATAAAAATAATTTTCACCATTTTCACACATTGTCAAAAAATCGGAAGGTATGTTGAAGAAACACATGTGCACAATACCCAAACCAAATTTAAAAGCAATATCTTCCTTTTTGACTGACTTATCGCTCTCTAAAAATGAGTAACTCATGACGTCATATTTAGCAATTGCGTTTTTTGGCTTTTAGTGACCAGATAAAAACAAATAAATGCCAGTACTGTATTTCTGAGACAAAACTGACTTGAGACAAACTCATGCCTTTTCTATTTATATTTATCAATTTCAAATGTTGACCTTATGTGACCTGACCTTGACCTTATATGGTGTCAGGTTGTGAAAATGACTGCTACTATCGAATTATACGTGTAAAATAACCCGTACAACATGTGTCGCATGACCTTGTGTGACCTGTGACCTTTTGTGACCTGATCTTGACCTTGACCTTTGCTTACAATTTCACATTTGCTTATGCGGGATATGTATTATACCTTTGAGAGCACTTTGTGCGATAATAGTCGCAATCTAAGGCTTTGGATGGAAAGTATGAACCAACAACTCAAATATCTCAATTTTACCTTTGACCTGACCGTGACCTGACATTTTACTTTATTTTGACAATTTGGTGTATGCTCTGGATTCGTCTCATTGAGAGATTTCGATTGCCGCCTTGCGCGTCTCGCTGCAGGTATTGGTTCGGAAGATAACCAGGGGAGGGGGGGGGCGAAAAACGCCCCACCCCCCCCCCCCCCCCCCCAGCCAATGGCGTTCGGCTGAGACCCTAGCCAGTGCCGGGTTAACCTAGTGAAATTAGCGTCAAATTCGATGACAGATTCCATTTCAGAGCGAGAAGTTATTATAATTTTCTTCCAATGGATTATGGTGAAGGCAAGTCCCTATGGATTATGATATGGTCAAGGACGTGTTCATAAAGGTAAAGGTCATATCGTGATTCGTGATCACGCACGAGCTCCAACGATATGATCTTAGTCGGTGCTTTCCAGGCTCAATGTATACCATAAAGTTGACATCAGTAACCATTTCACATTTCAACCATTTAGTAACCACTGAAGAGCCCTAAAATTCCTAATGACCTTGAAGTCAGGTCAAGCCATGTTTGCCTCTTTCGATTTTTTGTTTAATTGACACAAAGGTTTATTCATTCAATTCGTAACATGCATGACAAATTTTGCGTGGACACTGAAACTCCTTATTAGTCAACGGGGGTGATGTGTCATGACCTCATTTGCCCAACGAGTTTATTAATTTCGGTTTTCTCCAAATGTAAGCAATATGGGCATAAATTGAAATCACATGTTCTATTGAATACACTTATGACATTAACCCGCGCCGTGCCGGTGCTCGGCGCCACCTGCGCCGTGCCGGAGGGGGGGAGGGGGACGTTTAGACGCGCCCTCGAACTCGGCTCCTATGGGACGTAGACAAAAGCAAAGCAAAACATTCGAAATCTCATCAAAAATCATTTAACAACTGTTTTGGTCATTTTTTTTTGCTCAGGTCAATATTGAGGTCACCAGAGGTCATCAAATGTTAGGATATTCCAGTTTTAGGATTTCGCTTCAAACACCCCAACAATATATCGGGAACCATGATAGTTAAGAACAAGAGGGAAAACGCAGTCGAAAGCACTAACAAAATACAATCCACTTGGTGTCCTCGAATTTTAGCTCAAGTCAGTAGTTCTTCAGAGGTCATCAAAGGTCACAAATGCAATTGTTTGGCAAAACAGGTTTTCTCAAATAGCTTTTTACCCAATAAAGATAAGGCAATACTGTTGACACAATCGTATTTGTCGAGGCGTTTCAAATCATATTACTCTTGACCAGGTCAGGTCAACTTAAAATTTGACCTCAGGTCAAGGTCAAGTGGTGGCCAAGTAGGTCATGTTTCATACTGGGAGACGTGTCTCGACGAGATAAGCACATTGGTGCCGGCTTCACTTATCTATCTTCATTCTGTCGAGAAATATTGACAAAAAAGTGTTTGTAACCTCGGATGACCTCGGCTGACTCTGTAGGCATCACTGAACAAAATTGCACCTGGATCATCAATAATGACCTATGATAACATGATCCAGAAGGAATTTAACTGATATCATGCGTATCCTCGGAATAGGAAACATTTGCATACTTTCCCATTGACTTATAATGGGGAGGTCACGAAATTGACCCGACCTTATGTCATAAATATAACAAAAAATCCGAGATAAACAACTTATAGGTACCTATGACCTTATTAAATCCTGTACGTTTGAAGCCAATCGGCCAGAAACTGTGGTTGTGGTACGACGGCAAACGTTTTCTGAGGTGGGGTCACGTGACCTGGCCTGGTGACCTGAACCGAGATGACTCGAGGTGAATTTTTTACACAATGTGGGTAATTGATGCCCGAACAGCTGTGCCAAAAACGGCGGCACACAGCGCCACCGTTTTTATGCTATCTTTGAAAAACCTTAAGGTCCCCCCGGACGGCGCGGGTTAACCCTCGCCCGTGCAGCGTCCGATCAGTGCGTGCCCGTGCAGGAAGGGGGACGACCCCCCTTAGCGTTTCGCCTCTAATTGGGCTAGAGCTTCGATTCAAAAACGAGCGTGTTGCTTGTCACGATAAAAAGCCATTGGTACCCGATTTGAAGGTCCTAGATTATTAGGTAACCTCTGATGTCATGTCAATGACCCAAAACTCAACCAAATTGTAAATGCTTATAAATTAAGTTGAATCAAGCTAGAATCGCGAATGAGCATATAATTATGCTAAATGGGTGCCAAATTTGAAATCAGTGTCACAAAAGTCCTAGAAACTGCCAAATTCCAAAAAGGTCATGTCAGGTCATGCCAGGTCATTTGAGGTCAGTGACCTCGGTTGACCTGTGGCGGCGCATGACTCCAGTGGAACATATAATTATGTAAAATGGATCTCATATTTGAAATCAGCGTCACAAAATGCCCTAGACTCTGTCAGAAGCCAAACAAAGTGATATGAGGTCATCGGAGGTCAGTGACCTCGGCTGACCTCTGAAAAGGTCAATCGAGGTCACAATCTCAATAGAAACCACAAATTTCACCTGGAAACACCTGTGCATATGCTCCTGAACAACAAACACTATGCAACTGCACAAGATACAAGGATCAATACTACGAGACCCAATTTGCACCTGACATGACCTTGAAAAACAGGTGAAAGGTCACGGGTCATGTGACCTACAACTTATTTTTTTCTCTCAGAATATGTGTCAAACTGTTCACAAGTAGGGTACTGAAAGTTTCATCGCAATCGGTTGATATTTACGCGAGTTATTCCCGAAAAACCGAGGGGGTGGCATCCTCCCCCTCTGCACTGATGAGGGTTAATTTTCACATTGAAATACAAATAAATCACAATAAATCGGACAATAAAAATGGTAAATAATATTAATAATTCGTATCGTCCTCTGATCGACACCCGATGCGACGGCATGGCGCACCACGTACTGAAAGTACCGAAATACCGAAATTCGTAAACTCGCTAGGGGAATGAGGTCATGACTTAAGACCCCTGTTGACCCCCAAGGAGTTTCAGTTGCCACGCGAAATTTTGCACGCATGTTACCAACTGAAGGAACAAAGTTTTGTGTAAATTAAAAAGGAAATAGAAGCAGGCAAACATGGTTTGACCTTGACCTGACTTCAAGGTCATCAGGCCAAATTGTCAAATTTTGACTCTAGGGGTAACTTGTTATGCCATGATATTCTTTGTTTCTTCCTCTTTCTAATGATATATCGTTTTGTCATGATATTGATTTTTATCTTTGAGATAAAACTACAAACGTAGTCGAATGTCTGACCTTGACCTGAATTTTCGCTGACCTGTATCTTGTGACCCCGTACCCTGACGACCATACAAATTCAAGAAACGAAATCAGCGCCCAGAATAACCTCATACGCCACTTTGCAGCGAAATCGGAGGGGGTGTGGTATACGTTTTCACCCTTACCTTGGTGATTTGTCCTGGATTTGTCCATTTATAGTAAAATAGTAAAGACACGCGGGACGGGTATTCTGACTTATTGTGAGATAAAATAAAGTTTAATTATGACAGCGAAAGTTTTAACAGTTTCATTGTATTTTTCCCCATACATTAGGTTAATATTGGTTTATGGTAAAGTTATAAGAACACTCTGTTCTGTACCAAAATATACAAGCAGATTCATTATAACCCATTAACCAATTACCCATTCACCCGCGACGTACTGGGGGGATATTTTTTGTCGCCCTCCTGTTATTTTGCAATATCTTCTAAACCAACACTAGTATCGTCACCGAACTTGCAATACCCTCTTTCACACCAATTCTACACATGTTGGCCAAAAGAAAAAGATGAGGTGATGATAGCTCAACCGGGAATGACGTCAGAGTGACGTCATGTTCTGCGTGTGTTGTTGACAAAATAAGGGTTTGCGGAAAACGTAAAAAGTACAATTTTTTAGATAAATTACATTGCTATATGACTGATAATAGACTCGGCTATCACACTGCTATCTCGGATTGTCGAGTTTTATTGAATGTCAAAATTTTAAGAAATCCAAATAAATTTGTGTTTGTTTTTACAATATTAAGAAAAAAATCAGAGTTATCCAAAAACGATAATGTATGAGATCGAGACATGTTTGGTGAACATGTGTACCCAATTTGAAGTTAATATCTTTAAAAATGACTGACTTATGACCTTTCAAGGAGAAACATCGACCACCTCTCACGACATTACTATGCATATACAAATGCATTTCCGTTTTTGGTTTTGGATTCTATTTTATGGAACAAACAATGTTCGAATGTCATTTTTCGCGTTCTAGACGAAAAACAAACCCATAAACATGTGTTGCAACGCCTAATGACCGTAATCTGCAGTTTGACCTCGTGATCTCGGATGCCCTTAACCTGACCCAAGGTCATAAATAGCTTAGGATGGTACTTAGAAGTTAGTTGTATATTTTTCGAAGTTTTCAAGAGTATTAAGGTGTAAAAAAAAATATTTCAGCGCTCATTGTGGAGCGTTCCTCAGTGAGTGACTGGTGCAAGATAACTTTTTTCTGGGTCAACAGAATATTGAGCATTTTCACGCGATGAATAAAATGGTTAGGACTTTCATTAAGAAATAAACTAATCTTGCCTAAATTGATTACAAAAACACAATACTAACGCCAACATTCACCCGCCAACATAAAAGCATAACACACACGCACACACACAAAAAAAACAATACTACGCAACATAAACACACGATGATACGCAACCGAATATCTAGATTGCACATGATTAGACTTATATCGAGTTTTGGCAACCGTATATAGCTAGCGACCATTTTTCCAGACTATGTCCCATATGGAGCTCAAATGAACATTTCGAACGTCGAGGTTGATCGAAGGGCGCGACTGTCGAATCTCTATAGCCTCCCGGAACTTCCTTTTCTTCCAGTGACCTTCCAGAGCCTTTTTTGCACTGAGCGGGTCCATACTTCCACTACATGTTTCGAAATGTCGAGCAGTGGCTGATCTGTCCCCCCTTGCAAATTTTATATCGGATACATGCTCCTTCATCCTGACAGTTTTTGGTCTTCCGGTTTCTCCTATGTAACTGGAGCCGCACGAGCACTTGATCTGGTAAACGGACCCTTTTCTCTTGCCTGGTTCTATCGGGTCTTTAACGTTCACCAAACGATTTCACAAACTTTTTTGATGTGTGTGCTACTCTGATCCCTTCTTGTCTGAGCAGCTTCGTTATCTTCTCACTCACACCTGGTACGTAGGGAACTGCAGCGTACACTTCCCTGCTGCTGGCAACCTCTTCCTGTGGTCCCCCAGCTTGCGCTCTCCGATGTTTCGGTTTCATGGCTTTTTTAACAAAGCTTTCTGGATATCCGTTGGCTGAGAATATTTCCTGAATCTTATTTCTCTCTTCTTTTAAACTTGAGGAGTCGCTACAAAGCAGTCTAGCCCTGATTTCGAGGCATCTAATAACACCTGCCTAGTTTGGTAGATTGAAAACTTCGAAAAATATAAAACTAACTGTTATACCTGAGTAAAAGTAACGAACAAAGTATGACCCTAAAGTCTTACTTACTTAGAAGTGTCAGACACACGAATGATACTGATTTAGCAACTGCTTATGCGTTTAATATCGCAATTTTGCTCGACCATTCCATCCATCGAGACCACATGTCACGGTCAAACATTTTGTCTTTGACGTGACCTGTGGCGTCATCGGTGATCCTGAGGTCAACAATATTAGGTTTCCCTCGATACATTTTCCAGGCCTAACGAATTTCGTTTGATTTTTTTAATCGGTCCAGTAGTTCCGGGGATCCGAGGGGGGGGGGGGGAAATATCCCCCCCCAGAAAGTCGTGTTATAGAAAGTACCCCAGTAACCTGCGAGTTAACAGCCCATTCAAGGAAAATATTGTCCCTTTTCCACACAAAAATGGAGTTAGCACTTGAAATGAGAAGAAGCACTCAACTTATAAGTAAATCCAATCACAATTTGCATAAAAATGTCCCTAGCGTAAGTTATTTCAAATTAAAGTTGATGCGTTCCACGCTTATAACGGAACTTGGTACTCAGCAAGTACTCGGTAACTAATTCACTGTCCGAGCTAAAACTAGCCTCCTCACGCATTGTTATTTATCATGAAGGTATGTCTTGTGCTTCCTGCACTCTATCTTTTACGAATATCTACCAAACTTTTATGAACGATCAACAAACATTTGAAAAAGTGCATTGAAATCGGCAGTTTAGTTTGGATCTGGACGGCGACCTATTTAGTGTTCTCAACTCATTTAAAGACAAATAAATTGGATGTTTTCCCCAAGAATGTTCAACATACAGATATTCAATACATTACAATGCACACATGACACATTTATCTGAACCGTTTCCTCATAATCAATCGTTACACATTTCAGAAAACCGTGATGCATTCGCGACGACGTATTTAGTGTATGCGATTTGTTGAGAGGTAATTTAACGAGAGGTATTCAACGTTGAACAGATTTAAACAAAAGCGCCAGATATGTCGCGCTCCCAATAGTGAAGGGAAAACACCGATTATGAACTTCGAAAGGAGTATATGTACTTTTTTAAATTTCCCCAACAAATAATTTTCAAAATATAAAAAGTTATGATTTCATTTTTAAATTGAGACTCGAGCAATTTAATACAATACATGTTGCATAAGATAATGCAGGAAAAAATAGATCAAAAGGTGAATATTTCCCTTAAATATACAAATACAGTTAACCCTATTTGTAACAGGCTCCTGGCTACCCCTATTCGTAACAGGGGGGGGGGGGGCGGATTCCGCCCCCCCGGAGATCTCGAGATCTACCCGTCCGATTTTCAAAAATGAAACGGTGTTTGGTTTCCCTCAACACGATCTACATTTCTAAATAATAATAAAAATATTTTTGATAGGGGGGCAACAGGGGGGGGGGGGGGGGCAAAAACTACAACTTTTAGTGGTATTTTTGATCCGACATAGCTTTCATGTTTATCGACCGATTTTAATACAACTAATACGAATCGATGGAGATTGAATCGGAAATTGATATATGACGGTGACGTTTGAAAATTCAAAAATCATAGGCGTGTGCAGGTCACTCAATATGGGAGTGAAGTAAATGCGTAATAAACCCATTTGTTGATGTTGTTTTTTTGATTAATGAAATGGTATGTGATTGAGACATTAGAAAAAACAGTTATAAATCATATTTTTTTTGCCATAGGCGGTACCAGGTTAGTGAAAAAGGGGGGTAAAATTGGGGAAAATATTAACTGCAGACAAGTTGCTACCCAGCACCATAAATATGTTACTGATCATAGATAGTTCCTTTTTGCATGTTGTACTTCATCATAGGCGTATCCAGGATCCAAACTAGGGCGGCGCAAGACCTTTTGATAAGTATATTATCCGCTATTATGATACTAACTAGTCAACAGTGACTATTTCACTTACAACTTCAATTAACATTGCTTGCCCCCCCCCTTTTTACCCTACCTGGACTCGCCTATTATCTTATAATCGTTCGTAGAGTAGCCTGTGGTGCGTGTTTCATCCGAAAACTGCAGTATGTTATGTCATTGTACGCCCATGCCTCATAGTTTCCTTGCAATAATATGACCCCCTTTCTTCCATTCCTGAGCGCGCCTCTGCAAAAAATGACTTTATTCCCTTTTCTGGCCCTATATGTGCATATATCATTATAAGCTAACCGTCTATTGCGCCGTTATCGCTGGAATATCGTCATCACCATGCCAGTCACCCCCCTTTCCATGTGCCTGAACACGCCCCTGAAACTATATATGCAATAAATTATGCAAATAATGGAAGCAGAAGCTATCTTTTACATCTTGATAACTAGAAATTCCCCTTACATTGCTCTATTTGCTTCCCGCCAAGCATTGGATACTTCCTGGAAACCCCCCTTTTTCAAGCCCCTGAAACCGCCTCTGCCATGCAATTTTTATCAGATTTCATTAACATCAACCACTTTTTACTTGTTGCAAACACCGTAAACCGATGTAACTCCTTCATACTTGAGGCAGTTAGGAAGAAACCGTGAAGATCGCATTTCCGTATTATCGCCAAATATCGCCTCCGAACCCACCCAAAACTGTGCCCTGGAACTGCCTCTGTTCAGGTTAAGAACTCAAAATTTTGACTCCAAATGCGGTATTCAATTCTATGAAAATTCCCAAAATTGCATGGTCCTGCGCCCAACCGTTCTGGAGATATCTGCGAAAAACATGAGGGGGGGGGGGGGGGGAGGGCGGAATCCGCCCCCCCCTGTTACAAATAGGGTTAAAGGGAAATAATGACCTTTTCCCACAAAAAATAGAGTTAGCACTTGAAATCACCAGACGAGACCAAAATATATTGTAAATTCATCACATTTTGCATGAAAACATTCCTACCGAAAGATATTTCAAGTTATAGTTGATAAGCGTTCCACACTTTTAACGATCGGTACTTGCAAGTACTTTTGGTCCTCATCAAACTGCGGGCTTTTCCCGTATTGCTTTTTTACGCAATGGAGTGGAAAATATATTGTGCGTTCTGCTTGTTGTGATTATATGCCCGGCGATCTTCTAAAACTAACAGCGATTGGAAAAAGTGGCAATAAAATCGGAAGCTCATCGATGCACATCAACGGCGGCATAGTTAGTGGTTGCGACCCTCAATTTTTGAAAATCGATTCATTTGTTTTCAACATTAGGAGTTTTGTATAGTTTGTCTGTGGCTGTATATAACACTATGCTTTATATTATCATGAAAAATAAGATTTTTTCCCCTAAAAACTAAAAAACAATAACACAAAACTGGCAATTAAATCGGAAGCTCATCGATGCACATCGACGGCGACCTATTTAGCGTCGGTGATTTGTTTACAAAGTCATTGTCATGCTTCTCGGCGCACTTAACCATTGTGGCGAGTTGTTCCTGATTAGTATACCCAAGTCCCGTAGCGGGGTTTGTTAATGACGTCACTGGTGCCATTCTTAAAGACATAAAGACATAAAAGAAAAGTGCAACAAAGAGCCTCTTGGGCCCATCCGAGGTTGCACCCCCCCCCCCCCCCATCCCCCCCCCCCTCCACCAGTCTCGCCCCTTCAAATCACCTTACTCTACCTGCATAAAAGAAGGCTAATCCCACGAGTATTTATGAACTAATCCCTTCTCTGTAAAGTATTTATCTAATCAAATTTTTAAGGAAGCAAGTGTCACTGCATCAGCGACATCCCCTGGTAGCATATTCCAATGTCCTACAACCCTTCTACTGAAAAATGACTGTCGTAGCCTAGTCCTACTTTGTTTCATAATGAGTTTATGCTGATGACCTCTACCTCGATTTTCCCTATTGAACTCAAACATACCCTTTAAATATCCAGAATGCTGACTATTTACAAATTTGAAGACTTCAATTAGATCTCCTCTTAGCCTTCTATATCTAAGTGAAAACATACCCAATTTCCTTAATCTATCTTCATAAGGTAAACTACCAAGACAATTAATCATTTTTGTTGCCCTTTTTTGAACTCTTTCTAACAACCAGCAATCTTTCTCATATGTTGGAGACCAGGCTTGTACACAATACTCCAAATGTGGTCTAACGTATGCACAATACAGTTTTGTTATTACCTTTTCACTCTTGTAGGAAACATTTCTGTTAATGGCCCCTAGCATTCTAAGTGCCTTTTTCCTAGCTTCTACAACCTGGTCTGACGCTGATAGTCTATTGTTTACCACGACACCTAAATCTCTTTCCTTTTCAATCTGCTCCATTTTCTGCCCACCCATTTCATACCTATGTTTACTGCTAACCCGTCCAGCGTGCATAATCTTACATTTACTCAAATTGAATTTCATCTGCCATGCTTCAGACCACTCAACCAGCTTGTCCAGATCTGATTGAAAAACATCCTGATCATGTTTTCCTCTAATAATCCTGACAACTTTTAGATCGTCTGCAAATTTCAAGACTTTGCTGTCTATACTGTTCTCAATTGCATTCACAAATATTATAAAAAGCAATGGGCCCAGGACTGAGCCCTGTGGAACCCCACTGAGAACCTCCTTCCATTGTGATTGGCACCCATTCAATATAACCCTTTGCTGGCGTCCTGAAAGCCACGTTTCTATCCAATCCAGAATCTTGCCCCTGATCCCATGAATTTTAAGTTGCAACCCCAGTCTTGTATGGGGGACTTTGTCAAATGCTTTACTGAAATCAAGAAAAGCTACATCTAGCTGTTTACCCTGATCAACGCTATCTGTTGCAACATCCAAAAACTCCAGAAGATTAGTTAAACAAGAACGACCCTTCCTAAAGCCATGCTGTGTATCTTTGATGAGTTCATTTTGCTCCAAGAATTCAACAATCTTATCTTTGATGATTGATTCAAGCACCTTGCAGACTAATGAGGTCAGACTAACTGGTCTATAGTTTTCCTCTTTACTTCTATCTCCCTTTTTATGAATAGGAACAACATTTGCTCTTTTCCAATCAAGTGGAATTTTACTATCTGCAAGTGATTTAGAAAATATTATGGCTAATGGAACCGACAACTCCCTTTCAGATTCTCTTAAAAGTCTAGCATGGATTTCATCAGGTCCTTCTGCCTTGTTAGGCCTTACTTTCTTTAGATATTCTAGAACAAGTTCACTACTTATGCCACCTAGCTCTCCTATAGTCTCCTCTGTCTCTAGCTCAGGCTGAAGTGCTGCAATACTACTCTGGTCCTCGATAGTAAAGACAGATTGAAACTGATCATTAAGCACTTCAACCATTTCACTGTCCTTGCTAACTAACACATCATCTACCTTAAATGGACCTATATTTTTGGAAACTGTACTTAACTTATAAAAACTGAAGAACTTCTTACTATCTGCATTGCAATGTCTAGCTAAATCAAGTTCCTTTGCCCTTTTAGCTGCTCTGACCTTTTTCTTAACTGAATTTCTTGCATTCTGGTAGGCCTTCTGATTTATATCTAGTGAAGATCCCTTCAAAATGCCAAATGCACTTCCTTTAGCTTGTATAGCACTCCTTACTTCTGGGGTAAGCCAAACTGGATTGCCCTTGGTTCTGTTACGTTTGTGCCTGAGGGGTATATGCCGATTTTGAATTTGGCTTAATCTAGCTTTGAAAACATTCCAGGCCTCACATGCATCTAAACCTGCCAACTCAACGTTCCATTTTATCTGTGCGAGGTCATTTCTAATACCATCAAAATCAGCCCGGCTGATGTTTGGAACCATAATAAGGTTATCTTTGGGCCTCATTTCTGATGAGATATTGAATTTAACCATATTGTGATCACTGGTTCCTAGACCTGCACAAATACTTATGTCACTAACTAGATCACTGTTGTCTGAGAATACAAGGTCTAGAATGGAGCAATGTCTGGTTGGCTCTGTTACAAACTGATGCATGAAAAGCTCCTCTTCAAAGATTTGCCTATACAACCTACACTCATTTGTTTCCTCTGCTATACTTTCGTATCCTCTTAAGTTAAAATCTCCCATAATAAGACACTGAGCCCGAAAGTTCCTACGTATTTCCTCACAAATATCTTGGTCTGTTTCAGCTTGGGAGTTCCTTGGAAGATTCCCTGGTCTGTAAAATGCACCTATCCTCAACCTTCCTCTGTTTCCTGTACCAATTTTAATGTCAAGCCAGATTGATTCTACTTCTTTTACTTTACTAGAATCATCAACTCTAGTAGTGCAGTACAAGCTATTTACATATACAAACACTCCGCCTCCCTGCCGTGATTCTCTGCAGTATGAGAACATGTTATACCCTTGTAACTCGAAATCCTGTAGCCTATCCCTATTATACCCCTCACTAACCCATGTCTCGGTTACACAAATGATATCAGGCTTTTCAAGGGCAACATAACACTCAAACTCATCAAATTTAGACCTAATACTTTGGGCATTCAGCAACACACATGTGATCTTATACTTTGAGCTGACTCTACTAATTCTGAGGGAATTATGATCTACTGTCCTATTCTGACATGAACTTCTACCAATGCTTACTTCTTGATGCCCTAGTACTAGCGTCCCTGAACCCCCCCTCCTTCCTAGTTTCCCTGAATGACACTTCTGTAGGCATCTCCCAAAGCCCTTGCCCCCCATCCGATAAGTGAAGCCCATCCTTCATATAGTACCTATGCCACTCATAGAACTGATCCCATAAGTCTACATAACTAAGCCCCATAGCTGAACATAAGTTCTGAACTGAGCTGTTCAGAACTTATGTGTTCATGTTCTTGTGTATGTTCTTGTGTAGCATTGCAAAATATATCTGATTTTGAGTTGAAAGCTAATTAAAGACTTATTCAATTTATTGTTTTTGAGTTTGAATTTTCTTGTTAATCATTATTAAAGGTATGTTATCACTGTATTTCATAGTAGTTGACACTTCAGAAACTTATGACGTAATAATATTGCATCCAATATGCATTTCCCTCGCCTTTTGCTATTGTGGCGCAGTGCCGAGTGCTTTGCGAATACTTTCTTGCCTGGGGTTCAAATCATTCCGCCCTTATTTAATTCGAGTTGGTATAGTTTGCATGTTGTTGATATTCATGACTTATACTGATAGTCAGTCATGCATCACGGATGCTTCACGGATTGCTTCACGGATCAGAGCGCTGCTCGGACACACGCTAGTAGCGCTTTCGTTCTCCATGACAACCAGGCGTCAGCCAATCAAAAGCCAGAAAGGGAATACTTTCTGGCTTTTCATTGGCTCACGCATGGTTGCCATGGATAACAAAAGCGCTACTAGCGCTACTAGCGTGCGTTCGAGCAGCGCTCAGTTTTATCGGAAGCGTCACAGAGCCTCCAAAAATGCCGCACTCAATGTAAACAATGGTAGGGAAGGACGAATTTGTCAATGACCTTCATGAAGTACACAAGGTACTTGTTTTGTATTTTTTTCTCCAAACTTACAACTTTGAATTTGGGAATAATTTTATTTAATTCTTAAATTTAAATAAAATAATTTTATACCATAACGGTAGCCTAAGAAATTGTTCCTAACAAAATCAAAATGTCATTATTTCCCTTTAAAGGGAAAACAATGGGAACGTTTTAATTATTTAATCAAAATTGGCTACACATGTGTTTCGAGAGTAAGTTTTCGTGGCCTCGTCATGTTGTACATGTCAAAACTGTTTAACAAGCTTAACTCAATTGCAAGTTTAACTCAATTTTACAAGTTTAACTCACCAAGTTTACAATACTACAAGTTTACAACAATACTACAAGTTTAACTCAATTTGTCCAAATATAACCAATACAAATATAGATTTCTAGGAAATATTTATCACACACGTAAAACTATAGTAATTAATTTTGAATCAATATATTTGACTTCCAAAATCACTTTGAATAAACACCTTATTTTTCATATCACTTTTGTTTCGTTACGCTACTCCAGAGTTTTTGGAACAGGCTTTTGGCCTGTTTTAGCGTGCAATACACAACACAAACATGACTAAAAATATCTCAATAGCTTTCTTTAGAACTGCCACTCGGCATTAAGTGTGTGTGTTTCGATGTCACACACGGTTGCACTTACTCCAAGTGCAACTATCAGTGCAGTGTAGTTGTACTGCCTTATCAGTGTGAGAGGGAGAGCCAGTTTTCCGGCATAGGATGCAGTTGCTGAGCGCGATAAACACACATTCCAGCGAGATCAAATGAAATTGACTTCCTGCTAATATTTGAGTGAGCCTCAACCAACTTTAATCCCTTAGCAACAGTGGCTGACAGAGTATTGGCGTCACAGTTCAGATGGCGCGGCAGTCCCTGGCGCCAGTTGGCCATACCATGTAAACGCTGCTATCTGGCTATCGCAACTATATCTCAAGTTACATATTGTCACTGGCGCGCCACGTGGGGTCGCGTCTCGCCGTAGTACGCACGCCTCTCGTGCAGCGCCGACAGGTGCAGTATCAATTCGCGTCATCTCGGGACCACGTGGGTCGGCGGCCGGTTTACAACGTAAATCTCTTGTGGCGCCAGTCGCCTGTTCGGCGGACGCCAGTTCAGTGATCTGTCGGCAGACATGGCCTGCTCGGCGGACGCCAGAAGCCGTGATCTGTTGGCAGACATGGCCTGTTCGGCGGACGCCAGTAGCGTGATCTGTCGGCAGACATGGCCTGTTCGGCGGACGCCAGTAGCCGTGATCTGCCGGCAGACATGGCCTGTTCGGCGGACGTCGTGATCTGCAGGCAGACATGGCCTGTTCGGCGGACGCCGTGATCTGCCGGCAGACATGGCCTGTTCGGCGGACGCCGTGATCTGCCGGCAGACATGGCCTGTTCGGCGGACGCCGTGATCTGCCGGCAGACATGGCCTGTTCGGCGGACGCCGTGATCTGCCGGCAGACATGGCCTGTTCGGCGGACGCCGTGATCTGCCGGCAGACATGGCCTGTTCCGCGGACGCTGTGATCTGCCGGCAGACATGGCCTGTTCCGCGGACGCTAGTTCAGTGATCTGTCGGCAGACATGGCCTGTTCGGCGGACGCCGTGATCTGCCGGCAGACATGGCCTGTTCCGCGGACGCCGTGATCTGCCGGCAGACATGGCCTGTTCCGCGGACGCCGTGATCTGCCGGCAGGCATGGCCTGTTCGGCGGACGCCGTGATCTGCCGGCAGACATGACCTGTTCGGCGGACGCCGTGATCTGCCGGCAGACATGACCTGTTCGGCGGACGCCGTGATCTGCCGGCAGACATGACCTGTTCGGCGGACGCCGTGATCTGCCGGCAGACATGGCCTGTTCGGCGGACGCCGTGATCTGCCGGCAGACATGGCCTGTTCGGCGGACGCCGTGATCTGCCGGCAGACATGACCTGTTCGGCGGACGTCGTGATCTGCCGGCAGACATGGCCTGTTCGGCGGACGCCGTGATCTGCCGGCAGACATGGCCTGTTCCGCGGACGCCGTGATCTGCCGACAGGCATGGCCTGTTCGGCGGACGCCATGATCTGCCGGCAGACATGACCTGTTCGGCGGACGCCGTGATCTGCCGGCAGACATGGCCTGTTCGGCGGACGCCGTGATCTGTCGGCAGACATGGCCTGTTCGGCGGACGCCGTGATCTGCCGGCAGACATGGTCTGTTCGGCGGACGCTGTGATCTGCTGGCAGACACGGACTCGAGCGCTGGGCGTTACAGCACCTCGTTAATCGGCGAACCGGTGGAGGTCGAGGTTATGAACAAATACGGATTTGTACTATTGTGAAACAAATTATAACTAGGCTAGTAATGGCTGTTGACAATTTACTTTTGGTTAATATTTGTGACGCTTTGTATGTGAGAAAGAAATACATATATTTTTCATTAGAAATATATATTTAAATACTTGTTTTTATCTGCATACCTAATTTTTTCGTAATGATTTTTGGCAGGTTACTTTTTACTACTTATGTAAAATCCACGATTTTCTCGTAGATTTCTTCAGAATCCTGACGGTGAAACTTTTGCATTATGAACATTATCATTTAGCCGAATGGTTTGCATGAGAGCTTGTTGACTGTACCCTGAACCCACCACCCAATAATGCAGTGTCGGCTCAACAGACAATTTTGCTTTCTGCCTATTACCGGACAGGCTCGCGGAGAGATCTTCCTGGCGCACAAAGCTGCTCAAATAAAGCAATACCGCCATGTACTTATTTGTGTCTCTTTTGACCGGTTGCTAATTACCTTCGTGTTTCTCGGGCCACAACTGACAACAGATCACTTGAGCCTGCACTGACAATGGGTTATGAACCCGTCATCATTTACTCCGGCCATGGAGACAGCTATGACAGCTTCTACAGCTTAGGTGTTTCAAATGGCTGCCAAGTTTTCACTAGCCCCCGAAAAGTCGAGATGGTCTTCGCTCAGTCATTCGAAATACGATGATTAACATCTTTAGTGACGCCTGGAGCTTAAAATATGACATCACGTGGGCTAATGTTCGGCGGTGTCTGTTGTAATACTCTCAGGTCACGGCAGTGGGTGAGGCAGCAAGCGGTGGGGACTGGGGAGAGCGGGTGGGGGTCGAGCCAGGGGCTGCCACCACCAGCGCCGGCTGACGTCATCTGGTCTGGGCGGCGGCGGCGGCGGCGGCGGCGGCGGCGGCGGCGGTGGAGCCAGCAGACGTGACCGAAAGACCGCGCGGACTGGGCGCTGCCACCGCCCGCCCTGGCCGGACCGGACCGCGTGCATCGCCTGCAGCATTGTGCCACGCAGCGGCAGTGACCAACCGTCCTGGAGCACTGTCCCCGGGCACAGTGGATCGAGTGTAGGGTGAGAGGTGTGCCCTTAGCAGCATCGCTGGAGAGGTGTTCTTGGCAGAGGTGTTCTGACTTGGCTGTCAGCATGAGCCGAGCACGTATCGTCTGACGGCAAGTTCGAGTGCTAGACTCTCGGTGCGAACTTACAAGCGAGAACTGTCGAACATCGCGCACTCGACTGTAGTTGGAAGCTGAGGAAGGAACACTCTGAACTTG
>JAXIVJ010014130.1:5000-30000 GCA_036785665.1 Chirona hameri | reverse complement strand
ATGATCAGCTGTTGCACGTCACCCTTCCTACCTGTAACCATTAGTTGCGTGTCGTCAGCGAACTGGACTACACTGACACCGTCTGGCACACACAGACTAAGGTCATTCGCGAACAGCATGTACAACACACAGCTCAACGCTCCGCCCTGGTACACACCGATCACATTTTCCTTGGAGTCTGAAAGAAGAGCCGTTCCGTCCGCGCACCTCACCTGGACCTGCTGTGAGTGGTGTGTCAGATAGTCGCGGAACCAAGAAGCATCTACGCCGTACAAAGAAAGTTTTTCCAAAAGTCTGTCATGAGGAACAACATCAAAACATTTTGAGAGATCCAATAATACCAAAATGCAGATGTTACCACTATCCATGGCTTGAAGAGCCTGATCTGTTATGACGTGAAGGGCCGTTTCAGTAGAACGTTGTTATCCGTGTTGTGCGTCCGAAAGCAAATAATTGTCCTCGAGGTAGCCTGATAGTTGTTTCTGCACTACACGTTCAACTAATTTCATGATCGCGGGCAATATCGAGATGGGTCGTGTGTCGGATGGCTCGGCGGACACCTTCCCTTTTGGTATAGGGGTCACCAACGCGTGCTTCCAATCACGCGGTACCACGCCGGTGGCTAGGCTAGCATTAACAATATCTAATAGCGCATGGCCTACCCCCGGGAAGAATGACTGCAAGATGCGTACACTTACACCGTCCTTCCCGGTTGAGTTCGATGGTTTCATTGACATGAGGGTGGCATACAGTGTGTCTAAGTTAATTGCCTGCACCTTAAATGCACATGTCGACACTCTTGGGAGTCTCGTAGGCACATGAATAGTAGCAGCTGGGACACTAGCAGCCGTGGTCGGGCCGATCATAACGTAATAGTCATTCAAGGCATTCGGTGTGATCCTCGGTATTTCACAAGTCTGCTGTTTCCGACCTATCACTGGCCGCAGCACACGCCACAGGCCCCCTCGGTCACCGCGACTGATCGCACCCGCGTATTTCTCACGGCTCTCGTTCCGCACGGCGGCGCGGCACAGTCGGTTCACTCGTTTGTACTCGGCGCGGTCGTTTCCAGCGAGGGCCGCGCGGCGGCGCTGCAGTAGTTGCTGCGTTTGGGCGGTTACAGGCGGCGCAGTCACCTGCCTCTCACGCACACGTTTTAGCGGCGCGACAGTATTCAGTCGATCAATGAAGGTCTGATGGAAAACAGTCCATTTACGTTCCGTGGTTTCACAATCAAAGACTGGGGCCCAGTCTATCTCAGCAAGCTGCTGGTTAAAAGAATCGTGGTCTATCCTGCTAATGGCTCGCCGGTACACATTAGACTGGCTAGCGGGTAATACTCGACCCTCACGGGCCAGCAACACACGGGTGAAGTCATGCGGACCGCCATAATGACACCTCGTAACACCGACACGTCGAATCAGTTCAGGACGGTTGGTAATGATGACATCCAACAATGAACTGGCGGGACGGTACGTGGCGCGGCTCTTGTTGGTAACATGGAGTCCATACGTGGTACATAATCGCAGTAGTGGGTTGGGTGTGTCGCTGTTTCTTGCTTTCAGTAGGCAGCAGTTCAGATCGCCTCCGAGGATTAAAGTTACACGTGGAAAATTAGCAAGCATATGTTGCAGCTGACACTCTAAATCGTCCAGATCGGTGGCAAGCTGACGCGATGTGTTGTGCGGCACACGGTATGCGGACGCGACCAGCACTGACTGGTGCTTACTGGTACGAACTAACACCCAAACGATCTCCAGGTTAGAGTTCGCTATTCCAGTAACAGGTGTCGGCAGTAACTCACTGGTTAGGCTGTCACGCACCAGTACAGCCACACCACCCTTGCCTTTAGGTAGGACAAGGTCGGCCGGCCGGTCACGTCGGTAGAGTTTGTAGCCACTCACCCCCATCATTCGGTCAGGCACGGACGGGGTCAACCATGTTTCACACAATGCCAAAATATCATAGCCGTAGACACCGTGAATGTCATTACGGAGGTCATGAATTTTGGGCTTGTAAGACTGGATGTTGAGGTGTCCGATGATAAGTTGATCCGCCTCGATGTCTCCGTGGCGGCGCCAGTTCACACCGCCCCTGCTGCCCCGCCGCCTGGACGCGCCCCTGCCGCTTCGGCGTGTTCCGCCGGCCGTAGCCGGTGCCGGGTTAACTGGCTCGTTGACAGATGGACGCTGTGGGCGGGGGTGGCCGGCCGGCTGGTGCGGCTCAGCGGCAGGGGTGGTGGCGGCGGCAGGCCGGCCTGGTTGACGGGGCCACGGCCGCTCGGCAGGCAGGGCAGTATGCAGGATGACGTGCAAAGCATGGAGCATCATTAACGCCCTGATGAGCATTGTCGCTGGTCCTGGTAAATTGGTAGTCATCTCAGCGATTTTCACCGTCACTCGGCAGCATCCGAACGTTCACAGACAGTCGGATCCTCTCATTCGAGTTCACACGCAAAATCACTCACTTCACTCACTCAACAACACGATCGCTCAATCAGCCGCACTCTTTCACTCTGGTCACTAGGTCTCCGCGTTCACACAGGACTTGCTCACTGTAGGTCAGACACGCGCTAGGATGGTGTAAGGAGAGCCGGGAGCGGCCCTGGTACATATGATAGCGGCAGATCAGCTATGGATAGCGTCAGATCAGCTATGGCCCCGGTACAGATGATAGCGTCAGATCAGCTATGGGCCCCGGTACATATGATAGCGTCAGATCAGCTATGGGCCCCGGTACAGAGGATAGCGGCAGATCATCTATGGGGCCCTGGTACATATGATAGCGGCAGATCAGCTATGGGCCCTGGTACATATGATAGCGGCAGATCAGCTATGGATAGCGTCAGATCAGCTATGGACCCCGGTCAAAAGGTGGTACATCACCTGTGGAGAGGCGGGCTTTTGATTGCCACCTTGCGCGCTTCGCTGCGATCATTGGTTCGGAAGATAACGAGGGGCATGATCTACCCCTCCCCCCAGCGGGGCGTGTCCGGATAAAGACCTCAGCGGGGCGCAGGTTAACCCTCGCCCTACGGGAGCTTTTTCACCTTCGCCCTACGGGGGTGGGTCCTAAAAAGACCTCCCCCTGTTAACTTCCAAACCAAGCAAGATAGAGCAACGCGGTAAGCAACCTGTTGCCTGTCATGTTTGTAATCTAACGGTTTGCAATTTTTAGGTTTCGGGTCAACGAGTGAGTGATTTTCCAGGTCAAGTGAATGACCTCGATCGATCACGTCCAGAACAGCGATTTTACTATCAGAAAACCTAAAAATTAGAAATTGATAAATGTAAACAAAAAGGCATGTTCCTAGACCAGTTTTGTCTCAGAAATGCAGAAAGGGTAATTATTTATTCGTATCTGGTAAAAAAAGTCCAAAAAAGTTACTAAAAAAATGGCATCATGAGTTTCTTACACTTAGGGAGCCATCACTCAGTCAAAAATAGAGTTATTGCTTTGAAATTTGGCTCGAGTATTATCCATACTCAGTTCTCTCACATATATTCTGTTTTTTTTACATCTTTGAAATTTTTATTTTATGGTGATTTCCCCCCCAAAAAAAAGTTTTTGTTCATTTTAGGGGTCAACCCCCCCCCCCCCCCAATTTGGAAAATTCGGGATCGCCATTTTGTCTCAGAAATGCAGAAAAGGTAATTATTTATTCGTATCTGGTAAAAAAAGTCAAAAAAAGTTATTAAAACAATGGCATCATGAGTTTCTTACACTTAGGGAGCCATCACTCAGTCAAAAATAGAGATATTGAAGATAGATATTGAGATATTGGAGAAAATTACATTTATATCTTTGCTGATTTGCGTTTGCAATTTGCTTCAAAACTCTGTTTTTTACGATTTTTCAAACATTTATCGTTTTTCCACCAACATGACGTCATCAAAACATCTCCAAAATTTCTCAACCAATTTCAAAGAAATTGTTACAGCATACGTACAATTGTTGTCAACTCAGCTACTGCAAATTTCAGTAAGATGCGACGCATGTGTAAAAAGTTATGCAAGAAAAACCTCAGGGGGGTCGTTTTAGGACCCCGTAGGGCGAGGGTTAAGACCTTGAAAAGACCAGCGCTAGCAGCGGGAATAATTTGTATTTAATTCTGCTGAGAATGGCAGTATTCAGCAGCATTCAGCGGGGTTCAGCGGGGTTCAGCAGCATTCAGCAGCATTCAGCAGCACTCAGTAGCTGCAGTGGTATTCAGCAGTATTCAGTAGTTGCAGTGGTATTCAGCAGTATTCAGTAGCTGTAGTGGTATTCAGCAGTATTGAGTAGCTGCAGTGGTATTCAACAGTATTCAGTAGCTACAGCGGTATTCAGCAGTATTCAGTAGCTGCAGTGGTATTCAGCAGTATTCAGTAGCTGCAGTGGTATTCAGCAGTATTCAGTAGCTGCAGTGGTATTCAGCCGTATTCAGTTCCGCAGTGGTATTCAGCAGTATTCAGTAGCTGCAGTGGTATTCAGCAGTATTCAGTAGCTGCAGTGGTATTCAGCAGTATCCAGTAGCTGCAGTGGTATTCAGCAGTATCCAGTAGCTGCAGTGGTATTCAGCAATTTTCAGTAGCTGCAGTGGTATTCAGCAGTATTCAGTAGCTGCAGTGGTATTCAGTGGCAGTCAGCGGCCGAGGTCGGCGGTGGCTCGGACCCACCCTCTGGCTACAGGCAGGGTAGGGCAGGGTAGGGCAGGGCAGGGCAGGGCAGGGCAGGGCAGGGCAGGGCAGGGCAGGGCAGGGCAGGCAGGGCAGGGCAGGGCAGGGCAGGGCAGGGCAGGGCAGGGCAGGGCAGGGCAGGGCAGGCAGGGCAGGGCAGGGCAGGGCAGGGCAGGGCAGGGCAGGGCAGGGCAGGGCAGGGCAGGGCAGGGCAGGGCAGGCAGGCAGGGCAGGGCAGGGCAGGGCAGGGCAGGGCAGGGCAGGGCAGGGCAGGGCAGGGCAGGGCAGGGCAGGGCAGGGCAGGGCAGGGCAGGGCAGGGCAGGGCAGGCAGGGCAGGGCAGGGCAGGGCAGGGCAGGGCAGGACATCACAGGACATCACAGGACAGGACAGGACGCGTTATGGGCGAATGTCATGGAGACAGGAGCACATGTGTGGCTATCTCGGTGTCTCAGTTTCGGTTGATCTGTGTTTGGCGACTACTGTGATTTTCGTAACAGAGGCGTTTGATTCGAGCTCAAGCTTTTGAGCAAGTCCGGGTCAGAATGTTTTATCTGAGTATTGCTAATAAGCTCTAAAAACTGAAACCGAAACTGCATACGCACACCATTGAGACCAAGATAGTTCAGACTGACAATGGTGATACCATTGAGACCAGGATAGTTCAGACTGACAATGGTGATACTATTGAGACCAGGATAGTTCAGACTGACAATGGTGATACTATTGAGACCAGGATAGTTCAGACTGACAATGGTGATACCATTGAGACCAAGATAGTTCAGACTGACAATGGTGATACCATTGAGACCAAGATAGTTCAGACTGACAATGGTGATACCATTGAGACCAAGATAGTTCAGACTGACAATGGTGATACCATTGAGAACAGGATAGTTCAGACTGACAATATACCTTATATACCAGGGATTTCAGGAAAGTAGGCTAAAGGATTGAAGCCTGTGATTTCCCGCTCAGTACATTACTGTGGCCCTTCTCTTGTCTTGAACATACGGTCTTGCCAGTGCTTGTCCAGTCTGTTTTTGAAGCTGTTTGTTGAATCAGCGCTGACCACTTCATCCGGTAGGCTATTCCAGGAGTTGATGACTCGATGAGAGAAGAAACGTTGGCGAATCACCTTGTTGGTCACTGGTTTCAACAGCTTCCTAGTGTCCCCTTGTGATGACATCCTCTGGAGCCAAAACGAAGAAACTTGTGGGATCCATCCTTATCTTGTTGGTCAGGAGCTGGTGCACCACAATCATGTCTCCTCTTTCACGTCTGTAGCACATGCTTGGCATTCTCAGCTGCTTCAACCTTTCTTGGTATGAGAGATGCTTGAGTGACTTCACCATCTTGGTTGCCCTTCTCAGTACCCTCTCCACTTTGTCTTGATCACCACAGAAGGTGGGTCCCCATACACTGCTTCCATACTCAAGGATGGGCCTCACCATTGCTTTAAACAAGAGTGGAAGAGTAACTTCATTCAGGTCCAAGAAAAAGTTCCTGATGATGCCTAGGGTGCGGAAGGCTTTGGCAACTGTAGCAGCAGTGTGCCCATGAAACAGCAGTGATCTGTCAACAAGGAGGCCCAGGTCTCTTTCTTCTGTGGTGACTTCAAGCTTTCGACCTGCCATCATATAGTCAAAAGCTTGGTTTGAGGCGCCGATGTGCATGACTTTACACTTTGCAGTGTTAAGTGGTAGTTGCCACCTTTTTGTCCATGCTACCAGGGTATCTATATCTCTTTGGAGTGCTTGTACATCACTCTGGCTTCCTACTGGTCTGTACACCTTGGTATCATCGGCGTAAATCTTCACAGAGCTTCTGATGTCTTTTGGGATGGAGTGTACGGCTGCCACGAACAAGGTGGGCCCAAGTACACTACCTTGTGACACTCCACTGATGACCTGTACCCAGTCAGAGGCTGTCCCTTCCAACACAACTCTCTGCTTCCGATCAGTAAGAAAGCCTTGTATCCAGTTCAGCAATTTACCTCTTATACCGAGAGCTTCAAGGGTGATGAGTAGTCTTTTGTGAGCTACAGAGTCGAAAGCTTTTTGAAAGTCGAGATAGATTGTGTCTACTGGTGTACCAGCGTCCAGGTTACTGGTCCAATCATCCATGACTTGCAAGAGCTGAGATACACATGATCGACCTGGTACAAAACCATGTTGTGACTCCGACAGATGCCCACTTTCTACAAAGAAACACATCATCTCATTTCTTACAATTGATTCAAGAACCTTACTCACTTGAGAAGTCAGACTGATTGGGCGATAGTTTTCTACATTCCGCTTGCTTCCCTTCTTGTGAATTGGTGTGATATTTGCCAATTTCCAGTCATTGGGTAGTTCTCCTGTTTCAAGAGATTTCTGGAACAGAAGTGCTAAGGGGTAGCTCAGCTCTTCTGCTAATTCGCTGAGAACCCTTGGGTGTATGGAGTCTGGACCTGGTGTTTTTGAGGTCTTCAACTGAAGAAGCTTGGTTTTTACCTTTGTTTGTGTAATGTCCACAGTCTCCAAACTTGCTTCATTGACTTCAGATGGGACTGGCAGGTTTTTCAAGTCTTCCTGGACAAATACTGAGCGGAAGAAAACATTCAGTTTAGTCACCTTCTCCTCTGCCGTTTGAGCCTCTGTTCCATCAGGCCTGTTTAGTTTGCCGACTTTGTCCTGTGTCTTGACTCTCGTCTTACAGTACTTCCAGAAAGACTTGGGGTTGGCTTTCAGCTCTTTAACTAGCTTTCTCTCAAATTCAGCCCTTAGCTTTCGAGTGAGTGTTCTTAGTTTATTGCGACACATCTTGTAATGCTGGAAATCTGCTGCTGACTGTGACTTCCGGTATTTTTGAAAGGTTTTATCCTTCTTTCTCTTCAGGGTGAGTGCTTCATTATTCATGAATATATTTCTCTTTTTTCGTCTTGTACATTGTTTGGGTATCACTTCATCACATACCTCATCTAGCTTTGCCTTGAAACAATTCCATGATTCTTCTATGGTTCCCACCCTAATTACATTCCAGTCTGTTTGGCGGAGTAGTCTTCTTGCTTTGTCATAATTCCCTTTTCTATAGTTCCTGCTGTACTGGTGGGGGGTCGGTCTATATTTTGCAGTGCTGCACTTCACAGAAAACAATAGTACTGCATGATCACTTAGACCTATGGGAGCAAGGTGCTTAAGATCCTCCACTAAACCAGCTTCATTTGAGAGTATAAGATCCAGTACACTTGGATTGTTCCTATGACGAAAACAAGTCGGCTCTTCAACATGTTGGATCAATAGGCTCTCTTGTGTTGCAAGTAAGAACATGTTTGAATGGTGACCCGCTCCCGCCCTGGACATACTTCTGGACCAGTCCAACTCAGGGTAGATGAAATCCCCAAGCAGCAGTAGAGAATGATTCGTTTCAGCAACATTATCATACATATCTCTCTTGTAGATTCTGGACCATTTACTGATGGACTTCTGTATATTCCCACAAGTAGTTTTTTAGAATTATCTAGCTTAATGGCAATACCCACTGCTTCTGTAACAATAGTGTGTACCTCTACCTGTTCAACATTACACACATCTTCCGAAACATATACTGCAATGCCTCGCTTACCTTCACCTGGATTTACCAGGTTCAGTTCGAAGTTCAAAAATGGTGGTTGGTATCCATTCATTTTCATATCGCCCAAGCAAACTGCATTACGCTGCCTCTTTGGAATGACTTCTGTCAATACAATGATTTGAGGAGCCCCTGAATTTTGTATCCATAGCTCTAGTTCATCTTTTTTATTCAAGAACCCATCTGTGTTTGTGTAAAGCACCTCTAGCTTCTGTTTCTTCTCTTTCCTTGGCTCATTCTTCTTCAGTCAATCTTGAGTTGGCTTTGAAGCTGCATTTGCTTTCACAGCCTGTGTCTGGTCCAGGTCGTCCTTTTCTTGGTTCTTGGTAGCCTCACTCCTTGATTTGTCCTTGATGCTCTCAGCATTTTCACATCGCACTTCCAACTTTTCACTTTTCCGTTCTTTGATGACTACACATCTTCCCTTAACCCGCGAGTTACTGGGGGGCTATTTTTTGCCCCCCCCCCCCGTTATTTTGCAATAACTCCTAAACGAACACCGGTATCATCACCAAACTTGCAGTACCTTCTCTCACATCAATTCTACACATGTTGGCAAAAGGAAAAATTTGAGGTTATGATAGGTCAACCGGGAATGACGTCAGAGTGACGTCATGTTCTTCGGTTTTTGTTGCAAAATAATGGTTTGCGGAAAACACTGTCAAAGGTACGATGTTTGAGATAAACTTAATTATGTTAAATCAAATTACTGACAATAGACCGGGCTATTAAACTGCAATCTCGGATTTTTGAGGGTTTTTTTAAACTCAAAATTTTGAGAAATCTTAATACATTTTTTTTTAAACAAAATTTTCAAGAAAAAATCAGAACTATCCAAAAACCGGAATGTACGTGATCGAGACGTGTTCGGTGAATATGTGTACCAAATTTGAAGTAGATATCTTCAAAAATGACTGAGCTATGACCTTTAAATGACAAAAACGACCACCTCTCACAGCATTACTATGCATACAAAACGCATTTCCATTTTTGCTTTTTACTTCTATTTATATGGAACAAACAATGTTCTAAGGTCATTTTACGCGTTCTAGACGAAAAACAAACCCATAAACATGTGCTACAACGCCTAATGACAGTAATCTGCAGTTTGACCTCGTGACCTCGGATGACCTTGACCTGACCCAAGGTCATAAACAGCTTAGAAAGGTACTTAGAAGTGTCAGACACGCGAATCACACCGCTTTATCGACAGTTTATGCGTTTAATATCGCAATTTTGCGCGACAATTCCATCCATCGAGACCTTTTGACACGGTCAAACATTTTGTACTTGACCTAACCTGTGACGTCATCGGTGACCCCGAGGTCAACAATATTATGTTTCCCTCGATAAATTTCCTAGGGCTATCGAATGCCGTTTGAATTTTTACATTCGGTCCAGTAGTTCCGGAGATCCGAGGGGGGGGGGGGCAAAAAATAGCCCCCCCCCCCCCCCAGTAACTCGCGTTATGAAATATACCCCAGTAACTCGCGGGTTAATAATCTTTACATTTTCGCCTCGTTTTCTTTTTGCTTCACTTCTTCTCGGAGCATCTTGTTCCTTTCTCTTTCCTGCAGAGTGAGATCCTTGTTGAACACATTTTTCACCACCTCATTTTCACGTTCCCTCAACATTTTTGAGGCCTTCAGCACGTCCCACTTGCTTTCTTCACTCTCAAGAGTAACAATCATCATTCTTGGCTTGTTTTCATACCTCTTGCCAACTCGGAACGCTTTTTCAATCTTCACCCAGATTCGGAGTTGCTCTTTGATGATGTCTGAGAGGAGGTCTATATCTTCTTTCTTCCTGTCTTCTCCAGAAACTGCCCGACTCTCCGGCAGGTTGCTCACAGCAAGATTGCACTTCCTTCTCTCCTGCTCCGTCTTTTCTTTTTGTACTTTTTCAAAACACTCTTGGATATTTTCTGTTGCGACCTTTGACGCTTCCACTTTGCCTTCATTCTCTTTCAGAACGTCTGAGTGCAATCTCTTTACCTTGTCTGAATCTGACACAGCTTCCCTGGCTAATGTTACTTGGTCCGAGACCGCCTTACTAAGGTCGTCTATCTTCTTTTCCATTCGGGCCAGGCTTGCCGGTTCTATCAGACATGCAGGGGTGTCTGTAGGCTTTCCGTGTACTACCTCCCTAAACTGAGAAACACACTTTCTACATTCCATGCAGATCCAGAATAGACCATTTTGGTGCACCGCATTATATGCGTCGTCATGCAGGTTTTGGCATGCGGCGTGAAACCATGCAAGGCAAACTTCACATTCAATGCCCCCTTGCTCATCATCCACTACTGGTTTGTTGCATATCTTCCCCCCCCCCCTTGCAGATGTTTTTTCCCTTAATTTCTTTTGGCTTACCTCTTTGTTTTCTCGTATTTGGGCATCCACTTACAACCTCTAATGCAGTCTTCCCTGAAGCATTCTTCTCTAAACTGGTAAGAATTCCATCATTAGTTGGCTCCTTTACCTTGCATCTCCTCTTTTTAGTTCTCCCTGCCACAACCCACTGCTCGTTTGAGGGATCATACCCACTGCATGGTGAGGGATCATACCCACTGCATGGTGAGGGATCATACCCACTGTTCATACCCACACAATGGTGATACCATTGAGACCAGGATAGTTCAGACTGACAATGGTGATACCATTGAGACCAAGATAGTTCAGACTGACAATGGTGATACCATTGAGACCAAGATAGTTCAGACTGATAATGGTGATACCATTGAGACCAGGATAGTTCAGACTGACAATGGTGATACCATTGAGACCAGGATAGTTCAGACTGACAATGGTGATACCATTGAGACCAAGATAGTTCAGACTGACAATGGTGATACCATTGAGACCAGGATAGTTCAGACTGACAATGGTGATACCATTGAGACCAAGATAGTTCAGACTGACAATGGTGATACCATTGAGACCAGGATAGTTCAGACTGACAATGGTGATACCATTGAGACCAAGATAGTTCAGACTGACAATGGTGATACCATTGAGACCAGGATAGTTCAGACTGACAATGGTGATACCATTGAGACCAAGATAGTTCAGACTGACAATGGTGATACCATTGAGACCAAGATAGTTCAGACTGACAATGGTGATACCATTGAGACCAAGATAGTTCAGACTGACAATGGTGATACCATTGAGACATAGTTCAGACTGACAATGGTGACACCATTGAGACCAAGATAGTTCAGACTGACAATGGTGATACCATTGAGACCAAAATAGTTCAGACTGACAATGGTGATACCATTGAGACCATGATAGTTCAGACTGACAATGGTGATACCATTGAGACCAAGATAGTTCAGACTGACAATGGTGATACCATTGAGACCAAGATAGTTCAGACTGACAATGGTGATACCATTGAGACCAAGATAGTTCAGACTGACAATGGTGATACCATTGAGACCAAGATAGTTCAGACTGACAATGGTGATACCATTGAGACAAAGATAGTTCAGACAGACACTGGTGATACCATTGAGACCAAGATAGTTCAGACTGACAATGGTGATACCATTGAGACCAGGATAGTTCAGACTGACAATGGTGATACCATTGAAACCAAGATAGTTCGGACTGACAATGGTGATACCATTGAGACCAAGATAGTTCAGACTGACAATGGTGATACCATTGAGACCAAGATAGTTCAGACTCACAATGGTGATACCATTGAGACCAAGATAGTTCAGACTGACAATGGTGATACCATTGAGACCAAGATAGTTCAGACTGACAATGGTGATACCATTGAGACCAAGATAGTTCAGACTGACAATGGTGATACCATTGAGACCAAGATAGTTCAGACTGACAATGGTGATACCATTGAGACCAAGATAGTTCAGACTGACAATGGTGATACCATTGATACCAAGATAGTTCAGACTGACAACGGTGATACCATTGATACCAGGATAGTTCAGACTGACAATGGTGATACCATTGAGACCAAGATAGTTCAGACTGACAATGGTGATACCATTGATACCAAGATAGTTCAGACTGACAATGGTGATACCATTGAGACCAAGATAGTTCAGACTGACAATGGTGATACCATTGAGACCAAGATAGTTCAGACTGACAATGGTGATACCATTGATACCAAGATAGTTCAGACTGACAATGGTGATACCATTGAGACCAGGATAGTTCAGACTGACAATGGTGATACCATTGATACCAAGATAGTTCAGACTGACAATGGTGATACCATTGAGACCAGGATAGTTCAGACTGACAATGGTGATACCATTGAGACCAAGATAGTTCAGACTGACAATGGTGATACCATTGAGACCAAGATAGTTTCAGACTGACAATGGTGATACCATTGAGACCAAGATAGTTCAGACTGACAATGGTGATACCATTGAGACCAAGATAGTTCAGACTGACAATGGTGATACCATTGAGACCAAGATAGTTCAGACTGACAATGGTGATACCATTGAGACCAAGATAGTTCAGACTGACAATGGTGATACCATTGATACCAAGATAGTTCAGACTGACAATGGTGATACCATTGACACCAAGATAGTTCAGACTGACAATGGTGATACCATTGATTACCAAGATAGTTCAGACTGACAATGGTGATACCATTGATACCAAGATATTTCAGACTGACAATGGTGATACCATTGATACCAGGATAGTTCAGACTGACAATAGTGATACCATTGAGACCAGGATAGTTCAGACTGACAATGGTGATACCATTGATAACAAGATAGTTCAGACTGACAATGGTGATACCATTGATACCAGGATAGTTCAGACTGACAATAGTGATACCATTGAGACCAAGATAGTTCAGACTGACAATAGTGATACCATTGAGACAGATAGTTCAGACTGACAATGGTGATACCATTGAGACCAAGATAGTTCAGACTGACAATGGTGATACCATTGACCAAGATAGTTCAGACTGACAATGGTGATATGAAGATTGCCAGACTGATCATATGGCAAATAGAGCGCATTAGTGCGAGGCTAAGCATTGTTACCAGGTCTCAGTTACAACGCAAGAGCACAAAAGTGGCTACAAATTAAACGGGCTCCGCAAACCCGACATGGAGGATTCATTATAAGCGACTAGCCTGTATGTTATATAGGGCGGTGTAAGATGACAATAAAACCTCTGTTTGAAATTATCTCGCTGGGAGCCATCCGTATATTACGTACCGGATGAAGGAATGGGAGCTTTGCAACTGCGTCACGAAACGTGACATAGCGAAAGGTGGGATTGGCAGCCGTGTTATGTAACGCTGAAACGTGACATAGCGAAAGGGGGGATTGGCAGCCGTGTTACGTAACGCTGAAACGTGACATAGCGAAAGGGGGGATTGGCAGCCGTGTTACGTAACGCTGAAACGTGACATAGCGAAAGGGGGGATTGGCAGCCGTGTTACGTAACGCTGAAACGCTATCGAAATGGGCTGTTGCTGGGGCGATACCCAGCGTGCGTGTGGTACAAACCTTGTTGACGATCTGCTGCTGCTTCGAGTGTTTCTGTCGCAGGACGAGCACCTCGCGCCAGAGGGACTCATTCTCTCGCTTCATCTTGCCCAGGTGGCTGTCGAGCGAGTCCTGCTTGCCCTTCATCGACTTGACCTCGCTGTAGAGGCGTGCCATCAGCTCCCCCGAGGCGTGCGGCAGGTCCTTGTGGTGCGGGATCTGACGGACAGATGGCAGCACGTTACGGCCCGGCTCTCGGCGGCGGCGACGAGGAGGAGGGAGGACCCGGGCCGTCCGGACTCCGGGGTGATGATGATAAGGGCTTTAGGTCGCCGCAACTACTTTGTTACATGGCGCCAAAGCGTCCGGGCCCCGGGGGGGGGGGGGGGTACTGGGAAGGGTGAGGGACACTGGGGGGGGGGGGGGGAGGGTAGGAGGGGACCCCCTCCCCTGGAGGGCCGGAGGCGCGGCCGAAGGATGGCGCGGCCAGATGAAACAGAACCGAGCTAGATGTAGTCCATGCAATGTAAAGACAAGCCAATGACCAGACAAGCCAAGGCAATGACGAACCAGCTGTGAGTTGGGAGATCGGTCGGTCCTGCATAGTTGTAACAATCGAGGTGACCGTTGTATGTAAACGCATCAGTCAAGTGAGTCACTGTATCTGAACGAAAGAGGCGCCAGCATTGACGAAAACCTGTTATACCACTACGGAAACCCGTCAATTTATGCCATGGAAAACAGCACACGCACTTGCACGCACAGCACACGCACATCACACGCACAGCACACGCACAGCACACCACACGCACACCACACGCACAGCACACGCACAGCACACGCACAGCACACGCACAGCACACGCACAGCACACGCACATCACACGCACAGCACACGCACCGCACACGCACAGCACACGCACATCACACGCACAGCACACGCACAGCACACGCACAGCACACGCACAGCACACGCACAGCACACGCACAGCACACGCACAGCACACGCACAGCACACGCACATCACACGCATATCACACGCACAGCACACGCACAGCACACGCACAGCACACGCACATCACACGCACAGCACACGCACATCACACGCATAGCACACGCACAGCACACGCACAGCACACGCACAGCACACGCACAGCACACGCACAGCACACGCACAGCACACGTACATCACACGCACAGCACACGCACAGCACACGCACAGCACACGCACAGCACACGCACAGCACACGCACAGCACACGCACAGCACACGCACAGCACAGCACACGCACAGCACACGCACAGCACACGCACAGCACACGCACAGCACACGCACAGCACACGCACAGCACACGCACAGCACACGCACAGCACACGCACAGCACACGCACAGCACACGCACAGCACACGCACAGCACACGCACATCACACGCACAGCACACGCACAGCACACGCACAGCCAGGAGCGAATCCAGAAAATCTTCAAGGGGTCATCAATAGCAGTGGTGCCCCTACCTATACCCAAATCGGAAAACTCAACGGATTTTGTCCACTATATTTTGACGGTGCCCGTATTTCAGCATTTTTTTATTGACAAAACGGCTATAGGTATTTGCAATATCAACCGTACCCTTTGTATCATTTAACCCTCGCCCTATGGGAGCTTTTTCACCTTCGCCCTACGGGGGTCATAAAAAGACTCCGTAAATAAAAATAAAAAGTACCCCGTAAATAAAAAGACCCCTGTTAACTTCCAAACCAAGCAACATAGAGCAACGCGGTAAGAACCAACATGTTGCCTGTCATGTTTGGAATCCAACGGTATGCAATTTGTAGGTTTCGGGTCAACGAGTGACCTTCCAGGTCAAGTGAATGACCTCGATCGACCACGTCCAGAACAGCGATTTTGCTGTCAGAAAACCTCAAAATGAGAAATTGATAAATGTAAATAAAAAGGCATGTTCCTAGACCAGATTTGTTTCAGAAATACAGAAAAGGTAATTATGTATTCGTATCTGGTCAAAAAAAAGGTCAAAAAAGTTATTAAAAAAAGGACGTCATGAATTTCTTACACTTGGGAGCAATCACTCAGTCAAAAATAGAGATATTTCTTTGAAATTTGGTTTGAGTATTGTCCATACTCAGTTATCTTACATATATTCCGTTTTTTTTAACATCTTTGAAAATTTTGATTTTGTGGTGATTTAAAAAAAAACGTTTTTGTTCATTTTGGGAGTCAAAACCAAAAAAATTCGAAAATCCGAGATTGCCATTTTAAAGAAAATGACATTTTATATCTTTGCTTAATTGCGTTTGCAATTTGCTTTAAAACTCTTTTTTCTACGATTTTTTCAAACATTTATCGTTTTTCCACCAACATGACGTCATCAAAACATCATTATTTCCCAAATTTCTCAACCAATTTCAATGAAATTTTTACAGCATACTTATAATTGTTGTATACTTAGCTACTGCAAATGTCAGTAAGATGCGCCGCATGTCTAAACAGTTATGCAATAAAAACCTCAGGGGGGGTCGTTTTAGGACCCCCCACCGTAGGGCGAGGGTTAAAGTGCCGCGAATGGTGCTAAAATATATAATTTGTACAGTCAAGGGCGGCCCAGACGGCTGATGAAGAGGGGGGGGGGGGGGGGGGGGGGGGGGGGGTGGGGGGAGGAGCAACTTGACCAAGAGGGTAGTCTAAGTTCGTGACCAGGCATGCGATAGCAGTGTATCATATTGCTTTGTGTCTCGTGTGGACTTCAAAAATGTTATTGAACTAAAAAAATACAGGCTTTTGCGAAGGGAGGGGCTTGAAGAAAATCGGTCACAAAAGCTGCTCTTACCCATAACTACCAATGGTATTTACGAAAAATGGACACCCACACAACTATTATTGCGCCGCGAAGTGGCGCCAAAATTTGAGGTTTTGAGCAGGCTGGAGAACTAATTTTAACCAGGATGCAGGGTCAAAACGAGGAAATATGTCTGGTGCAAAAGGTGGGGTCAAAAGTCATGTTGATCCCCCCCCCCCCCCCCCCATGTAAGGCCAAATGTGGGGTCATGGCTCTCATGTCCGCCCCCCCCCCCCCCCCCCACCCCCTGCGGCCACCAGTGTGTAGTCTATATTAGACCCTTTTGTAATGGAAAAGAACAGTGATTTATTTGCGACGCGCAGCGCCGCGGAATCTTTTGCTTTATTTTGTTTTCGTCTGGATAACTAGGACCTCAAAAACTCGATAGGTTCTATAATCTATATGTATCAGCACAAGGGCACCAATGCAGCCACTCAATGAGATTCTTCCACCGCAAAGATAAAAGGAATTTCGCCGCAGTGGCACACAAATGTGATATTTCCATATTTTTTTTTCTCAGAAAATTCTAACAACTTGGTTGCAGTTATTTACCAGTTTCAAATACGTTGCATGAATTTCCAGCCATGAACCGCATTATACAAAAAAAAAATCCCAAACGGCGGGCACTATGGGTTCGTTCGCGACAAAAAAAACGATTGGCATCGTGACATCGATGATTTATCAGGACGCACGTATGTGGGTAATATACGCCGCGAGGCGGCGCGTTTTTTGTCTCTTAATTTTGCACCATTTCGCATAAAATAGGTGGGTTTCAGCAAATTTGGGGGCACCAGGGCATTGGTGCCCCCGCCGCCCCCTCCTGTATTCAAGGGGGCACGGTGCCCGGTGCCCTCCCCCCTGTTCTACCGCCTATGGAAGCGGATCCCGACTCCCCAGGGGCCCTCAGGGCCCCTCGAGTCCGATATGTTGTTGCATCTGGTATAAAGGCGCGTTGGTGCCCCTGCATAGCCCAAAGGACGGGAGGCATGATGGGACAACATTTTTTGCATAATTTAGCAATTCAAATTTAGCATCATTTCGCGAAATAAAATAAAATGCTTTCCAGCGACCAATGCTTGTGATTTCATGGCGGCACCAGGCCATTGTTTCCCCTCCTGGATTCAAGGAGGCACGGCGCCCCGGTGCCTCCCCTCGCCCCACAGTGCCGCCTACCGTAGTGGTGGTGGTGGTGGTGCCCCTGGTACACCGGCGCGGTGGTGCCCCTGGTACACCGGCGCGGTGGTGCCCCTGGTACGCCGGCGCGGTCGTGGCCCAGGTACACCGGCGCGGTGGTGCCCCTGGTACACCGGCGTGGTGGTGCCGCTGGACAACAACTACAGGGTGCGATTAAGTTCTGGTTGCTTCCAGCATTTTCACAGCACATGTACAGAACACATATATTTTCGGATTAATATCCAAAATGCAGTTGCATACAACAACTTAGGGACATTGCAAGTCTATCTCTCGATGTAGCCGCCGCTGGCCTCGATGACGGCCTCCCCACGGCCTCGGAAGGAGCGGCAGGTGTTGGCGATGTAGGCCTCCTTCATCCCATCCCAGGCCTCCACGATGTGAGCCTTGAGAGACTCCAGGTTGTGATGGGATATCGCCTGAAACTCTTCCTGCAAAACGCTCCAGATGATGTAGTCGAGCGGGTTCAGATCGGGTGACTGGGGTGGCCACATCTCTTTGCGCCAGAAATGTGTTTTTTTTTGTTTGAGTTTTCTCTCCGAGCTCGTCCGCCAGCTTCTGTTCGATGGCGTTGGCGTTGTGTACGGGTGCCCCTGCTGGAACAAAAAAAAATTGGGGAAAAAAGGCTCACCTTGCGTTTGATGTTCTCCAGTCCCCAGGGCTGGTCCTTGACGAAGTCCGGGTGTGCGAAGATCATCTCGTCCGACTCGTTCCTCAGCGATCCGGCCATCGGCGACAACACCTTCCTGAAGCCGTCTGTGGAGCGGGGGGCAGCGGAGGTGCGTCACTTGAGAGACACAGCAGGCAGGACTGACGCACCAACACTTCACACAGACGCAGCAGGGATGGCGCATCAACACGGACAAGTCTTGTCAGAAATATAACGTGACGCCTCCACGGATAGGGCAGATTTTGGTCTTTCGATACAAAATAATGCTGGAACGAATGGATTTGATATTATCAATAGCAATAGTCACCAGTTTTGTATCCGCCAAAGTGCATATTGATAACCTTGGATGATAAGATGATCTTAGGTTCGGGTGTTTGGTCGACTTTAGTTAATTGGCCTGCCATGCTTTACATGCATGCGTTCAGTCTGAACATTTGAGCACGACTTTATTGAGTGTCGATACTCAAGGTTAATGGAACAATGGCAAAAATCAAATAAAATGAAAAATAATAACTATCGCATGCATATTCAGTTCAACGTACGTTTTCAAGGGAAACAAGATATTCAGGTCACAATGGCACAATTTTGAGTTTATTAAAAACGCACATACCTCCTACGATTCAATTTAGTACAGGAGACCAAGACAAAGTTTCGGCGCCGAAATTACAGATAATGAGGGCAACTTACACATGTTGAGTTGTCTCACGAAACTTGCCATGTTGTTATGCTTGTAATACACTGGCAAGAGCTCCATCGAGAATACTGACTGATTTCGAATGTAGAATGATTTGTTGTTCTGAAATAAACAAATAACAATGAATGATGATTGTGGCAATTATATCGTGGTTTATTGGCACACCAACCTATGATCATATACAGGGGCGTCGCCACCGGGGGGGGGGGGGGGGGGGGGGGAGGAGGGCTGCAAACACACCACAAACCCACAAACACACAAAAAAAAACACTGGCTACCCCCCCCCCCCCCCCCCCCCGTTGGATTTTTCATTTCATGACCAGAGGCCATTCTTATAAATAAACAAATCGAGCCATGGCTGCAAATATAAAATCGAGCAACGAAAAGCAGCCGGCTGCATTTTTCATTATGATACAAAATGAGAAGCGACTGCAAATATGTATTTTGTATCCACTCGGCTGCAAATCTGACAAAACTGGAAGGTAGAACTCTCCGGCCGCCGCAAGTGACAACACCCGACAGTAGCGCCATCTCTGGATTGAATTTGTAACTACCGAGCTGTGACGTCATAATACCCCCAAATCGCCAGACGGCCTCCGCCGCATTGCCTGTACGGTCTATCTTTGGCAGTGGCGTACCCAGGATTCACTCCAGGGGGGGGGGGATTTTTGCTCAGGGGGCATAAGGTACCCCCACCAAAAAAAAAATCACCGGATTTGGCCCACTATATCTTAAGAGGGCATATTTTCCACATCCCCCCCCCCGCCCCAACAAAAAGAAGAAAGAAAAGAAAAAAATAACCAAAGGGGGGGGGGGGAATTGCCCCCCCCCCCCTGTGTACGCCTATGATCTTTGGCCGATTGAGGGCGGTCGCACAGTCAATATTATCGTTCGAATGTGCGTTTAACCCGCGCACTGCAGGGGCTTTGCGCCGAACACGAACTGCAGGGGTTGATTCCCCCCCCCCCCCTACGATCTCGAAAACTACGCTACGTAGCGAGAAGCGAAAAACGGCATTTGATAGCTTGATACATGTAAGTATTTCAGTATTGTTTTAGGTCAGGTCAAAATTGAGGTCACCAGAGGTCATCAAAGGCCAAATTTTACAGTTTTTTACTGGTTTAGGACATCGCTCCAGATATTCCCATATATCTCAGAAACTATGCTAATTAGAAACAAACGGAAAAGAGAAAACGCCAGCCAGTGAAATTTGCAATCGCTAAGGTGTCCTCAAATTTGATCTCAGGTCAATATTTGAGGCTCCAGAGGTCAAAAACGAAAAAAATCCGTTTTTTTTGCTAAATCGTTTTTCGCTATTAACTTTTTACCTAAAACATATAACGAAAAACTGTTTACGCCATTGTGTTTATATTTTCAATGCACTTCGAATGATATACATGGTGACCTTGTTAAGTTAACTGAAAAATCTGACCTCAGGTCAAGGTCAAGTGGTGACTAGAGATGCAAAAAATTCCCAAAAAAACAGGAACCGGTCAGAGCCCTAAAAGCGGGCCCCCTTGTGAGCGGGCCCCCACCCGTTTTTAGAAAACTTCGCGGATTTCGGTCACTTGTTTTTGAGCGGGCCCCCTACAGCATGGGACCTGAGACATTATAATTGTCTTGTCAATGTCGTGTAAGGTGACTGCGTGTGCTACTGATGTGCGAATTTTAGGTGCGTGTGCTACTGATGTGCGGTACAACTGTCGAGAGTAAATTTGACGAAATAGGTAAATGACAACAAAAAATATATTTTACAGGTTAGGCAGGTTAGGCAGTCCGATCCCCGGTAGTTATGTCATCATCATCATCGTTGGGGTTTTGGAGCGCCGCGACTACGTCATTCGCGCCCACCATCATGTTGCCAAAAGTTGTCATAAACCATTTCCTGAAGCAACAATGGACAATGTAAAAAATACGCATCAATATCAAATACGCCCGTATCAAGAATTTGCAAGGATCGGGCCCTGTTGTGACCGGGCCTTCGTTTTGACCGGGCCCTATATCACGACTTTCTCAGCACCGGGCCCCTGCCTCGATCGGGCCTGACCAAGACCGGCCCCTACCAGAAACGGGCCCGCATCAAGAATATGCAAGGACCGGGCCCTGTTGTGACCGGGCCCATAACACGCCTTTGTCAGCACCGGGCCCCTGCCTCGATCGGGCCTGACCAAGACCGGGCCCCTACCAAAAACGGGGCCGTATCAAGAATATGCGAGGACCGGGCCCTGTTATGACCGGGCCCTCGTCCTGACCGGGCCCCATGCCACGCCTTTGCCAGCACCGGCCCCTGCCTCGATCAGGCCTGACCAAGACCGGGCCCCTACCAGAAACGGGCCCGTATCAAGAATATGCAAGGACCGGGCCCTGTTGTGACCGGGTCCCATATCACGCCTTTGTCAGCACCGGGCCCCTGCCTCGATCAGGCCTGACCAAGACCGGGCCCCTACCAGAAACGGGCCCGTATCAAGAATATGCGAGGACCGGGCCCTGTTGTGACCGAGCCCTCGTCCTGACCGGGCCCCATGCCACGTCTTTGCCAGCACCGGGCCCCTGCCTCGATCGGGCCTGACCCAAGACCGGGCCCCTACCAGAAACGGGCCCGCATCAATAATGTTCAAGTACCGGGCTCTCGTTCTGACCGGGCCCCATATCACGCCTTTACCAGCACCGGGCCCCTGCATCGATCAGGCCTGACCAAGACCGAGCCCCTACCAGAAACAGGCCCGTGTCAAGAATATGCGAGGACCGGGCCCTGTTGTGACCGGGCCCCATCATCCCATGCCACGCCTTTGCCAGCACCGGGCCCCTACCTCGATCGGGCCTGACCAAGACCGGGCCCCTACCAGAAACGGGCCCCTCAGAAATACGGGCCCCTCAGAAATTTCGGGGGGGTCAGCTGACCCCCCCCCCCCCCCCCCCCCCCTGCGTGCGCCACTGGCTGGCAGCATATTCGTGAACAACTTCCGCGGCCTTTTTGGCGCATCTTAGACGCGAGCAGCAGATTCAGATATTCGCCGGGCTCGAATATACTGCTACCAGCAGCAGATTCGGCGAATGTCTGTCAGCTGGCAGCATAATCGTGAACAACTTCCGCGGCATTTTTCGCGCATCATCTGAACGCCAGCAGCAGATTCGCAACGTGATGTGTTTGAGTTGAGTTGTTCGGTGAGAGATGGGTACCTTCTAGGTAAGTAGGTATTGATCAACGTATTACTGACTTGAAGCAGTCAGTGAGTGGCACCTCTAACCTCCTCCTACTTACCTAGAAGGTACCCATCTTTCACCGAACAACTCAACTCAAACACATCACGTTGCGAATCTGCTGCTGGCGTTCAGATGATGCGCGAAAAATGCCGCGGAAGTTGTTCACGAATATGCTGCCAGCTGACAGACATTCGCCGAATCTGCTGCTGGTAGCAGTATATTCGAGCCCGGCGAATATCTGAATCTGCTGCTCGCGTCTAAGATGCGCCAAAAAGGCCGCGGAAGTTGTTCACGAATATGCTGCCAGCTGACAGACATTCGCCGAATCTGCTGCCAGTAGCAGTATATTCGAGCCCGACGAATGTCTGGCAGCAGCAGATTCGCGAATATGAATCTGCTGCTAGCTTGACGGACGTCAACTTCACTGCTGTGCGTAATGGCGGCTGAAGTATTTGACAATTGTGAAGCGTTGAGCTCAAAACGGCGCAGACAATTAATCCCGTCACCGAAATGACTAACTTTATCACCATAAATAACTTAAAATCACCAAAATGAAAATGTCAACATATTGCGGATTCGGCAGATGGACTTCTTTAAAAATATTTAAACTTCAACTGACACCAAGGGTTAAGATTTGATACTACAGCTTATTTTCGAATACGAACATGAACAATTGTCTTCACACAATTCTGAAGCGTCGCGATTCTGAGGTGTGAAGTTGTGAATATCTGTCAAAGTGACACATTCGCGAATATCGATCTACTGCTTAATTGACACACGTGATTCTTTTACGGTCCAGTCCTGGCGAATTCGTTGCAAATGTGACTCATCAAAACACATTGTTTGGAAATTGGGTTTGAATGTGTTGTTGGGGCCACGAAGCTACGCGCCCTAACCCAACAACAACAACGTGTTGTTGGGGAGTGTGTCACGTGTAATTATGCAAGGTCATATATAAATTATGGAGCTATTGTGATAAGAAGTTGAAGTGGAACTAGACAGGTTTGCATTCTGGGATAGGTCTTGGCCACTTAAGATTTCTTTGCAAAATGTTTTTTGTTTGTGTTTTGCAGTCTTTCCACCTTTATAATTGTAATTGCATAAAATACAATATTTGTTCACTACCAAAACTACAAATTATATGACTTGAATATGTCCTTTCTCATGTGGAACTAAATAGTAAATATGTATCAATAAATATTCTCAGTAACATGTATTTACAATAGTATTAACAATAATTATTGTCATATGTGGGTGGTTTTGTTCCATAGGTACTTATTTGTTATACAAAATAATTTGGGGTGACCTGGGGCAATGGGATGACTAAATATAATATTGTATGCCACCCCACCTAGTTACTAGTGATGACAGTGGAATATGATTTGGGGTAGTTATTTCTGTTTGACTGCACTCGACTCTCACACTGCTGCAGTTACTGAGCTGATGAATTGATCATGAATTGACCCTGTAGTTTGATTTATTAAGTTTCACTGGTGTGTCCACTCCTTGCTAGGTCGTTGTTGTTGTTGAATACATTTTATTCAGTATTATAAAAGGGCGATAACATATCATTTTCAGGATTGGCGCAAAAGCTCTGTCGGCTTGTGACAAGGCGCCTCTCCTACACTCGTAATGATAATGATAATAAATAGGAACAAATCAAAAACAAAAACAACCTGTAACTCATAATGGCAATACATAAATACAATCAAAACAACCCTATCTGCCGCCTCGGTACTATATTGCGCCGGTGTCGTTTTTCACTGTAGCGCCGCTACAGTGAAAAACGTACTAGTTATCACTTTTAATTTGTAAACTGTGACATTGTTATGTGTTATGCTGGTGGTTTACTGTTGTATATTTTGTTTTCTCAATTTAATATAATCTTTAAGCATGTATGTTCTGACTTCTGCCAATATTTATTTCTATTTAATTAGTTTTTTTTAATTGATAACTTGTGCTGAGCCCGACATGAGACCGGCAAGCCTGAGTTCAGACACAGCTTCAGGCACGCCGGGCCTGAATTTGGGCCCAGCGCCGGCTCCGTGGTCCTGAAATTTGCGTCTCTAGTGGTGACCCAAGTAGGGCATGTTGCATATGGGAAGACGTGTCTCGACGAGACAAACACATTGATGTCTGTTTTACTTCTCTATCTTTATTATGTCGGGAGTTATTGACAAAAAAAAGTGATGGTGACCTCGCATGACCTCAAATGATCCAAGGGGTCACTGAACCCTTCAAGGGGTCACTGAACAAAACTTACACTTGGATCATAAAGAAAATTCTATAATAACATGATCCAGAAGTAATTGGACTAATATCATGCATATCCTTGAAATAGGAAGCATTTGTATATTTCCCCATTGACTTATTATGGGGAGGTTACGAAATTGACCTGACCTTAGGTCACCGAAATCAAAATTCCGAAATATACGAATTGTAAGTAACGATGCCCTCATGACATTCTATAAGTTTCAAACTGATCGGTGAAAAACTCTGGCTTTGGCACAACTGCAAACATTTTTGGAGGTAGGGTCACTTGACCTGGTCTGGTGACCTCACCTGCGATGACCCGAGGTTATTTTTTTTCCGAAGTGTGCGCAATTGATGTCCTA
>JAXIVJ010014129.1:25000-35287 GCA_036785665.1 Chirona hameri | reverse complement strand
ATAACCTCACACCAGGGCCGCCGCAAAAGCGCGATATAACCTCACACCAGGGCCGCCGCCAGCCATGTTTGGCATATAACCTCACACCAGGGCTGCCGCAGACACGTATGGCGATATACCTCACACCAGGCCGCCGCAGCCATGTTTGGCGATATACCTCACACCAGGGCCGCCGCAGCCATGTTTGGCGAATAACCTCACAATCCAGGGGCCGCCGCCGCGCCCTATGTTTGGCGATATAACCTCACACCAGGGCCGCCGCAGCCATGTATGGCGATATACTCACACCAGGGCCGCCGCAGCCATGCATGGGCGATAGTAACCTCACACCAGGGCCGCCGCAGCCATGTTTGGCGATATAACTTCACACCAGGGGCCGCCACAGCCATGTTTGGGCGATTAACCTCACATCAGGGCCGCCGCAGCCCATGTATGGCGATATAACCTCACACAGGGGCCGCCGCTGCAGCCATGTTTGGCGATATAACCTCGACACCAGGCCGCCGCAGCCATTATGTATGGCGATATAACCTCACACCAGGGCCGCCGCAGCCATGTTTGGCGATATAACCTCACACAAGCCGCCGCACCATTGTTTGGCGATATAACCTCACACCAGGGCCGGGCCACAGGCCATGTTTGGCGATATAACCTCACACCAGGCCGCCGCAACCATGTTTGGCGATATAACACTCACACCAGGGCCCGCCACAGCCATGTATGGCGGAATAACCTCACACCAGGCCGCGCAGTCCATGTTGGCGATATAACCTCACACCAGGGCCGCCACAGCCATGGTTGGCGATATAACCTCACACCAGGGGCCGCCCGCAGCCATGTTTGGCGATATAACCTCACACCAGGGCCGCCGCAGCCATGTTTGGCGATATAACCCTCACACCAGGGCCGCAGCAGGCCATGTATGGCGATATAACCTCACACCAGGGCCGCCACAGCCATATTTGGCGATATAACTCACACCAGTGGCCGCCGCAAGCGCGATATAACCTCACACCAGGGCCGCCCGCAGCCATGTTTGGCGATATAACCTCACACCAGGGGCCGCTTGCAGCCATGTTTGGGTGATATAACCTCACACCATGGCCGCCGCAGCCATATTTGGCGATTATAACCTCACACCAGGGCCGCCGCAGCCATGTTTGGCATATAACCTCTCACCAGGGCCGCAGCAGCGATGTTTGCGATATAACCTCACACCAGGGCCGCAGCAGCATGTTTGGCGATATAACCTCCACCAGGGCCGCGCAGCATGTTTGGCGATATAACCTCACACCAGGGGCCGCCGCAGCCCATGTTTGGCGATATTAACCTCTCACCAGGGCCCGCAGCAGCGATGTTTGGGCGATATAACCTCACACCAGGGCGCAGGCAGCGATGGTTTGGCGATATAACCTCACCCAGGGGCGACCGCAGCCTGTTTGGCGATATATCCTCTCACCAGGGCGCAGCAGCGATGTTTGGCGATATAACCTCACACCAGGGCCGCACAGCCATGTTTGGCGATATAACCTCACACCCAGGGGCCGCCGCAGCAATTTTTGGCGATATAACCTCACACCAGGGCCGCAGCGGCCATGTTTGGCGATACAACCTCACACCAGGGCCCGGCCGCTACCATGTTTGGCGATATAACCTCACACCAGGGCCGCCACAGCCATGTTGTGGCGATATAACCTCACACCAGGGCCGCCACAGCTAGTTGGCGAATAACCTCACTACACCAGGGCCGGCCGCCGCCAGCCATGTCTGGGCGATATAACCTCACATAACTTGCAACGCAATGCAGGTTAGTTGTTTCTGTTTCCCAACACATAAAGCGCTGGTCTGCCTTAAATTCCCGCTCTACAAATATGTTTACCTTCAGACTTTTTGACCGGCGCCCCCCTCGAACCTCTCCCGGGTACCCTGTGACCTGACTCTGTGAGCACCCACAGGGAGCCCAGCCATCACCACCGGGCCGTGGGCGCGTGTCCCCTGTCATGTGCTGACGTCACTACCCCCTCCCTCCGCTCTGTCAGGGGAGTGCTACCCGTCCGCCACTCAACTACTACCAGTTCCCGAAGAGCTGCTGCACCTCTTGTCACGAAGTCATCTGTCACGGGCATTCCGGACGCTAGGCCCCGCAGCAGCCCGGAGATATATGTAACGGTCAGTCTTGGGATATATATATATATATATATATATATATATATATATATATATTATATATACATGCATGCATGCATGCATGCATGCATGGCGTGCATACATGCATACATGCCATGCTACATGCATACATGCATACATGCATACATGCATACATGCATACATGCATACATGCATACATGCAATACATGCATACATGCAATACATGGCATACATGCATAATGCATACATGCATTACATGCATACATGCATACATGCATACATGCATACATGCATACATGCATACATGCCATACATGGCATACATACATCCATGCATACATACATCCATCCCATCCCAGGCCTCCACGATGTGAGCCTTGAGAGGGGGGGGGGGGGAACTCCGAGCTGGGATTGGGATATCCGACTGAACATCCTCCTGCAAGACGCTCAGTGCTGTAGTCGAGCGGGTTCAGATCGGGTGACTGGGGTGGCCACATCTCTTGCGCCAGAAATGTGGCTCTGACCGAGCTCGTCCGCCAGCTTCTTCTGCTCGATTACGTTTGTCGTTGTGTGCAGGTGCCCCCGTCCTGCTGGAATACAAAAGTTTCCATCCGGGTAGGTCTCATTGATCCAGGGGATGACCTCCGTGTCCCAACAGGACGCTCGTACACCTCCCCTGTTGATCTTCCTCAATTAGCGTCTACGAAGATGATAGGACACTTCTTGCCGTCGGAACTGACCACCCCGGGGAACCATGATCTTCTGCGGGTGCTTGTTGACTGGGTTAATCGAAGCCCTGGGGTCGACCTCGTCCACAGGGAGGTCCGATAGGTATCTGGAGTTTCTCCTGTCCAATCTCTGGTCTGTTGGGCCCGGTGTCGTCAACAGGAACAACTCCTCGTCGGAGAAGATCTGGCGAATCCGGCCCCCCGCGCAGGTAGCCAAGCGACATACGTTGTCGTATCCTCTGATTATCCATAAACAACATCTCGTCGGAGAGATCTGACGAATCCGGCCCAGCCCCGCGCCAGAGTAGCCAGCGGACAAGTTGTCGTATCCTCTGATTATCCATAAAACAACTCCTCGTCGGAGAAAGATCCTGACGAATCCGGCCGCCCCGCGCAGGTAGCCCCCAGCGACAAAGTTGTGTCTTCCCCCTCTGATTATCCATAACTAAACATGAAAAGGGAGGGGCTCTAATCCTCCCCACAGGGTCGGCCGGGGTCAGAGGGTCTCGCTCCAGGTCATTGGCGGCTTTCCACGGTGGACCTGACCACTGTTTGTGCTGATCTGCTGCTCCCTGTGATCGGACAGTGGACGTGACCCGTGTACCACCGCGGCTTTCATGGTGACCAGACCATTGTCCTGTCCTGATCTGCTGCTCCCCTTGTGTCGACAGGGTGGACGTGACCGTTGTAACCACCGCGGCTATCATGGTGACCTGTCCATTGTTTTGTCCTGATCTTGCTGCTCCACTGTGTCGACAGTGGACGTGACCCGTGTACCACCGCGGCTTCACGGTGACCTGACATTGTCTGTCCTGTCCTGCTGCTCCCAGTGTTGACAGTGGATAGTGACCGTGTACCACCGCGGCTTTAACGGTGACCTGACCATTGTGTGTGCTGATCTGCTTGCTCCCTGTGTCGACAGTGGATTGTGACCGTGTACCACAGCGGCTTTCGCGGTGACCTGACCATTGTTTGTGCTGATATGCTGCTCCTGTGTTGACAGTGGAACGTGACCGTGTACCACCGCGGCTTTCACGGTGACCTGACCATTGTTTTGCTGATCTTCTGCTCCCTGTGTCGACAGTGGACGTGACCGGTGTACCACCGCGGGCTTTTCATGGTGACCTGACCATTGTCTTGTCCTGATCCTGCCTGCTCCCTGTGTCGACAGTGGACGTGACCGTGTACCACCGCGGCTTTCACGGTGACCTGACCATTGTCTGTCCTGACCTGCTGCTCCCTGTGTCGACAGTGGACGTGACCGTGTGTACCCACCGCGGGCTTTCACGGGTGACCTGACCATTGTCCTGTCCTGACCTGCTTGCTCCCTGTGTTGACCGTGGACGTGACCGTGTACCACCGCGGCTTTCACGGTGACCTGACCATTGTCTGTCCTGACCTGCTGCTCCCTGTGTCGACAGTGGGACGGTGACCCCGTTACCACCGCGGCTTTTCACGGTGACCTGACCAATTGTTTGTCCTGATCTGCTGCTCCCTGTGTTGACAGTGGACGTGACCGCTGTACCACACACCGCGGCTTTCACGGTGACCCTGACTATTGTCTGTCCTGACCTGCTGCTCCCTGTGTCGACAAGTGGACGTGACCGTGTACCACCGCAGCTTCACGGTGACCTGACATTGTTTGTGCTGATATGCTGCTCTCATCTGTGTGTGACAGTGGGCGTGACCGTGTACCCACCGCGGCTTTACACGGTGACCTACGCATTGTCGTCTGACCTGCTGCTCCCTGTGTCACAGTGGACGTGACCGTGTACCACCGCGGCTTTCACGGTGACTCTGACCATTTGTCCTGTCCTGACCTGCTGCTCCCTGTGTCCGACAGTGGGACGTGACGTGTATCACCGAGGCTTTTCACGGTGACACTGGCCATGTGTGTGTCCTGATCTGCTGCTCCCTGTGTCGACAGTGGACGTGACCGTGTACCACCGCGCTTTCACGGTGTCCTGACCATATGTTTTTGCTGATTCTGCTTGCTCCCTGTGTATCTGGACAGTGGACGTGACCGTGTACCACCGCGGCTTTCACGGTTGACCCTGACCATTGTCTGTCCTGACCTGCTGCTCCCTGTGTCGACATGTGGACGTGACCGTGTACCACCGCGGCTTTCACGGTGACCTGACCATTGTTTGTGCTGATCTGCTGCTGCCCCTGTGTCGACAGTGACGTGACCGTGTACCCACCGCGGCTTTCACGGTGACCTGACCATTGTCTGTCCTGACCTGCTGCTCTCTGTGTCGACAGTGGATCGTGGACCGTGTACCACCGCGGCATCACGGAGACCTGACCATTGTCTGTCCTGACCTGCTGCTCCCATGTGTCGACAGTGGACGTGACCGTGTACCACCGCGGCCTTTCACGGGTGGACCTGACCATTGTCTGTCCTGACCCTGCTGCTCCCTGTGTCGGACAGTGGACGTGACCGTGTACCACCGCGGCTTTCACGGTGACCCTGACCATTGTCTGTCCTGACCTGCTGCTCCCTGTGTCGACAGTGGACGTGACCGTGTACCACCGCGGCTGTCACGGTGACCCTGACCATTGTCTGTCCTGACCTGCTGCTCCCCTGTGTCCGACAGTGGACGTGACGTGTACCACACACCGCGGCTTTTCACCGGTGCCCTGACCATTGTGGTGTTGCTGATCCTGCTGCTCCGTGTCGGACAGTGGATGTGACCGTGTACCACCGCGGCTTTCACGGTGACCTGACCATTGTCTGTCCTGACCTTGCTGCTCCTGTGTCGACAGTGGACGTGACGTGTACCACCGCGGCTTTCACGGTGACCCTGACCCATTGTCTGTCCTGACCTGCTGCTCCCTGTGTCACAGTGGACGTGACCGTGTACCACCGCGGCTTTCACGGTGACCTGACCATTGTCCTGTCGTGACCTGCTGCTCCCTGTGTCCGACAGTGATGTGACCGCTAGCTACCACCGCGGCTTTCACGGTGACCTGACCATTGTCCTGTCCTGACCTGCTGCTCCCTGTGTCGACAGTGGACGTGGTCCGTAGTACCACCCGCGGCTTTCACGGTGACCTGACCATTGTGTGTGCCTGATCTGCTGCTCCCGGTGTCGACAGTGGACGTGACCGTCCATACCACCGCGGCTTTCACGGTGACCTGACCATTGTCTGTCCCTGACCTGCTGCTCCCTGTGTCGACAGTGGACGTGACCGTGTACCACCGGGCTTTCACGGTGACCTGACCAATGTCTGTCCTGACCTGCTGCTCCCTGTGTTGACAGTGGACGTGACCGTGTACCACCGCGGCTTTCACGGTGACCTGAACGAGACGTACCTCGTGGGTGAGGTGAGCACCGAGGCGCGCGACCTGGTCACTGTCCACCTGGGAGTGTCCTCCAGAAGGCAATGGATATCGGTAGGTGTAGCTGACGGCCGGCGGGGTCGGGTGGCTCGGTCGGTAGAGCGTCGGGGCTTGAATCCATGGGGCCCGGGTTCGAGTCTGGCTACTGGCTGAGGTTATTCCGGTTCCGTCACTTTGGTCGGCGTGAAAGACCCCGACGATCAATGGCAAGAGAGTCGCATCGGTGTAAAGCCACAATTCGACGTGCCACTGGTACTGTGCTTGCAGCGGTGGGGTCCCATGTGCTGTACTGTGCTGCAGGTCCCTTGTACTGTGCTGCGCTGTGGGTCCCTGTGCTCCAGCTGTGGGTTCCTGTACTGTACTGCGGCTGTGGGTCCCTGTACTGTGCTGCAGCTGTGGGTCCCTGTACATTGTACTGCGACTTTGTGAGGAAATGTGGCGGCTTCACTGCCACGCACTTAGTGAGTAATTGCAACTGTTGACCGCGCACCTTTTCAATGCTCTGTATAGCTATAGCAGCCTCACTACAGCAGGCTAATCCTGAGCGCTGTCCCCTCATGCCCGGTCTGAGCCGCCCCTGGCCAGCCGCCCATCCTGAGACCCCCCACCGTCCCTCCGTCCCTCCGTCCCTCGTCCTCCCGTCCCTCCGTCCCTCCCGTCTCCTCCGGTCCCTCGGCGTCCCTCCGTCCCTCCGTCCCTCCGTCTCCCCTCTCGTCCCCTCGGTCCCTCGCCCTCCGTCACTCCCCGTCCTCCGTCCCTCCGTCCCTCCGTCCCCTCCGTCCCTCCGTCCCTCCGTCCCCTCCGTCCCCTCGTCCCTCGGACCTCCGTCTCGCTACACTCTGTCCATAGTCCTCCCCTCCTCTCCCTCCCTCCCTCTCCCCCTCCCTCCCTCCCTCCCCCTCCCTCCCTCCTGCCGAGGGATCTGGACACCTCCTCATCTGACCCCCTCCTCCTCCGCAGTGCGTCCGGCGAGGGGATAGTACGTCCAGATCCTCCCAACTGACCCCTCCCCTCCCCCGCAGTGGGCGTCCCCGCGCGAGAAGTACCCGTGAGACCCCTCCCATATGACCCCCTCCCTCCCTCTCACCCCCCGAAGTGCGTCCCGGCGAGAAGTACCGTGGAGATCGGCAAGTGATCCAGAGCACGCCTCGGAGGGGGCTACTCGGGTGGGTGGCTCCCTACTGCGGCCACGGCACCCACCGTCTGTTCCACTGCAGCCCGAACGTGCGCCACTACGCACGCAACAAGGCCGCCGGCGTCATGAGCCGGGGGCCACTGCTTCACCATAGAGCCCATGATATCGCAGGGTAAGTGGGCGTGTGTGCTGAAACAACACTTGCTGTTTTTGAGTATGGAATCGTTATCAACCTCACAGAGTTTCTTTCCAGATTCCGTCGCCCGACTCTTTTTGTTGATTATTTGTTCTGTGTTTTCTTCTGCTTGATTAGGAAACCCCTTTGGATTACTTCAGCTTAGCGAATGTATTCATAGATGTGTTGGATTTTCTTCCGGTAGGTATTCTTATCACAAATCCTGAATGCTCTTAAAAAGGAAGCATATGACGATGCCGCTCCTTAACTCGGTCGGCAATGAGCAGAATAAAAAAGTACATCATCTGCTTTATTGGTAGATTTACTGTAAACTTTTAACTTGGAACCATTGCAGTGTCCCAAGATTCCATTTTTGCCTTGGGTGTCAGAGTGGAAAATTCGAGTCCGAAAAAGACGTGGGAGTCGGAAAATTATGTAGAAAATGATACCAATATTTATTTCTGTTTTGAATATGAAAAAGCAGTAGGTTTTCTTTGAAATCGTGTATTTGTAGTCTATATTTGTCAATTTATGTCAGAATCAATATCACAATTTATCTTTGGGAGTGGAAAATTCACACCTAAAATAGGGAGTGAAAGTGGAAAATTATTCATATTTAGGTATCATTTCCCACCCAAATCGACAAATTGTTAGGACACTGAACCATTGTCTGCCCTCACTTTACTTTACATGTATCTAAAAAAAAAATCCCCCGTCATGTCTAATTCAACCGTGAACTGACTTTGTGGTTAACGGTGTTTAAGAGTCCTCTATGTTTCATCCACTGCGTAATCTATTGCACAACTACAAAGCGTTATTTTAATTGACGTTTTATTGACGATCATGGCATCCAATTTTTTGGTGGGAAAAATGATGAATGTTTGCCAAAAATCGTAGGAACATGGCGTTTTGATGGCAAATACAAATAAAAAACGTCCAAAAGGAAAGGAAATGACATTTTTCTTCAAAATGGCTAGCTCGGATTTGCGTAATTTGGGGTTTTTAACCATCAAAAATATCGAAAAAACATGATTTGTTTTTCGGATGAGAAAAACAAATCACAAAATATTTTTTTGAAGATATTAAGAAAACGGAACATGCTATTATGAGCACAAAGTATGGATGATATCCACACCAAATTCAAGCAATATCTTTATTTTTTGACATGACTTATGTTATGGCTCCCTAAGTTTTAGGTAACTCATAGACACCATTTGTTAAGTTAGTTGTTTTTGCTTCTAGTTACCAGATACAGATAAATAAATGCCAAGCGCTATATTTCTGAGGACAAAACTGGTCTAGAAACATGCTTTTTTTTATTTAGATTGAATAAATTTCAAATTTTGACATGTGACCTGGCCTTACCTGATTGGCCATTATATGGGGTCAGCTAGGTTGTGAAAATCGGGCTGCTATTCTATCGAATTATACGTGTTAAACTAACCCATGAAAAACTGTTTATGCATGCTTTTCGTAGGACCTCTTGCCAATAGTGACCTTTTGTGTGACCTGACCTGACCTTTGCTTACAATTCACTTTTTGCGTTTGCGGGATATGTATTATACCTTTGAGAGCACTTTGTTGTGCGATATAGTAGCAAACTAAGGCTTGGATGGAGAGTATGGCCCAAAATCAAATACTCAATTTTTTGACACTTTGACCTGACCGTGACCTGACATGTGACCTTATGTTGACAATTTCGCTTAAGCTTTAGATGCGTGCCATTGAGAGCTTTCGAATGCCCGCCTTGCGCGTCTCTCCCCCGCTGCGGTTATTGGTTCAGAAGATTAACGAGGGGCGGAATCTCCCCCAGCAGCAGTGTTCGGCTGAAGGTTTCCAGTCCACGGTCCTGTGTAGGCTTCAGTCCTGTGTATGTGTCTGCGTCATGTGCTGTGTCTGTCGCCGTGTTTGTGTTTGTGTATACGAGGCTGTATCTGTATGTTGACCAGGCACGGTGGCGGGGACGAGGCAGTGGCCCGACAACTGGACGGCAGTCACTGCCGACGGCAAGCTGTCCTGCGCAGTTCCGAGCACACCCTGATGGTCACTGGTGAGGTCACATGTGAGGAGCACACCCTGATGGTCGTCACAGGTGAGGAGCAAACCCCCTGATGGTCCGGTCACAGGTGAGGAGGCCAGAGCCTAGCCGTAGCAGAAGAATTGGCCGAAATGAATGTGTTCACCACTGAGCCACGGTTGGCTCCAATAAAATACACTGATGGAAGGGACCGGTCAAATTAAAGGGAATGTTTCACCTTTCTGAAAGTTTCAACTATACGCTGGTTGTCGGAAAATATGAAATAAGTTCATGCCGAAAACGATGGGTGATATTTTTTATCTCGAAAAGTCACTTAACTTTATACAAATGAAGGTTTTGAAATTTGGGATGATGACATCATTATAGAGCTATAGACCGTCGCTGATTGGCTGACACAGTGGATTGGCTGAAAAAGTACGGCCTGTCGGCCAATCAGCGGCGGGACTAGCCTAGGCCCCATTTGCAAATGGGGAAATTACATTGCTTAAAAACGGCTAAGTTTTGGGGAAAATGACTTAGTATTTTCGACATTTCAATAAACGCCAAAGATAATGGCCTACTCAGTTCAAAACCAATACAAAGGTGAAAACAGTATTCCCTTTAAGTCAAAGAATGCATCACTAAAATAAATCAAAGCAATTAATAAATGAATGAATATTACCTGTGTACCCAGGTAAGTAAGTGGATGGCACGAAAATGAATTGAATATTGACTGCATGAC
>JAXIVJ010014129.1:0-20000 GCA_036785665.1 Chirona hameri | reverse complement strand
CGGAGTGCATTATGCCGACCTCGGAAGATGTCTTGTGGCCCTCGGAAGGCATCGTACCGCCCTCGGGGTGCAATATGCCGCCCTCGGAAGGCATCCTGCTGCCCTCAGAGCGTACTATGCTGCTCTTGGAAGGCATCATGCCGCCTTCGGAGACATATTGCCGCCCTCGGAAGGCATCTTGCCGCCCTCAGAGCGCATTATGTCGCCCTCGGAAAGCATCATGTCGTCCTCGGAAAATTTTGCCGCCCTCGGAAGACATTTTGCCGCCCTCAGAGTGCAATATGCCGCCTTTGGAGTTCGGAAGACGTCTTGCTACCCTCGGAAGGTATACCACCCCGAATGGCAGCTTGCCGGCCCGAAAGCGATGGGGTGTCCCGGCGCACTCAGAATGATGGCACCCTGACGCCTTCAGCTTCCCTCCGACAGCGACAGGGCACCCGTGACTTTCGAAATCAATAACACCCTTTTGCCCACCTCCACCCACTCCCGATAGCGCCCTGGATGGCGCCTACGAAGAGGCCTGGACCCAAATAATATGAAATAACCGTGCAACTTTTTTAATATGCCTGGCGAGGCGTTGGAAGGTGCTGACGTATTGTACCTTTCACACTCGGGGCGCCTAAAAATAGCTTGGATGAATGTCCCATGGTGTGTCAGATTGGGAAATAGCCGGTCGGGAATAGTTCGTCGGCCTACCAATAGATGGCTCTGACTGTCGTTATCGTTATCTCCGGAACCAATGTTCGCAGCGAGACGCGCAAGGCGGCATTCGAAAGCTCTTAATGCGGCGCATCTAAAGCGTACTCAAAGTTGTCAAATTGAGGTCATATATCAGGTCAAGGTCGGGTCAAAAGTTATAAATCGAGGCATTTGAGTTTATGAGCCATACTTTCCATCAAAAGCCTTTGATTGCGAACATGATCACCCAAAGTACTCCCAAAGGTATAATACACATCCCGCATAAGCATAAGCTAAAGTGAGATTGTTTGCAAAGGTCAAGGTCAAGGGCAGGTCACAAAAGGTCGCTATGCGAAGAAGATCCACGAAAGTCATGCGACACATGTTGCATGGGCTATTTTGCACGTATAATTCTATATTGATAGTCATTTACCATCTAACCTCATTTAAGTGAAGTTAGTGTCAAGCTCAGGGCAAGCTCAGGTCACATAAGTTCAAAATTTCAAATTGATCAACCTAAATACAAAAAAGCCATGTTTCTAGACCAGTTTTGTCTCAGAAATGCAGCGCTGAAATTTATGTGTCTGTATCTGGTCACTAAAAGCAAACAAACTCAGTTTCAAAATATGACGTCATGAGTTACTCATACTTTGGAGCCATAAGTCAGTCAAAAATAAAGATATTGCTTTAAAATTGGGTTTGGGTATTGTCCATATGTGGTTATCTAACATATATTCTGTTTTTTAATGTTGGAAAATTTTGTTTTTGAGGGTATTTTTCCTTTTTTAAGGGGGGGAGGGGTCAACCCCCCCAATATATAATCCGAGGTAACCATTTTGTAGCCATTTTGATTTGCTATCTTTTGATGTTTGTGTTTGTTCACCCATTCAAGCCACTTTTTAGCACCAAGGTGCAATAGCGTGGCTAGGCTTTAACATAGATTCTCGAAATTAAAACCCTGTCAACTCTTCCGGTATTCAACTCCGAAATATTTACTCATTCACTTTTCACATAACATCATTTTTATCAATTATTTTATAAAACAAATAAAAATAATAGTTACAAAAAAGGTGTCATACTCAGCATAGCATAAAATTTAGCACGATTTAATTTAAAATGTCACGAAGTAGACGTGCACATTCGCTAAGATAGGAACCAGTCAACTTGCTCCACTATATTTTTTAAATTTAATTCGTGATATGCAACTGTAAATGGCGGATAGGGATTAAGTCTGATGTGATTTATTTTTGAATGATCATATGCACTGAATAATTGTCTTTAACGCCTTATAGCTAGTTAAGAGAAATAATCCACCCTGACGAAATAAATTAAGGTAAAATGCTGCGAGGTCGGAAAAATCCATAGAAAAACCCGCGTTCAATGTTAATTTGTCCGTGCAATCACTCACAAACATGAAAATGGCGGATCGAGTTTTGGTCACAGAGGTACAGAAATGTTTCTATAGCGTAGTTAATACATCTTCCTATTGCGTGTCATAGCTAGTTAAGGCGTTTTTAGTTTCAGTGCGTCATCAGAGCGAAAACAATGCAAAAAAGTGCCCATTTCCCTATGGCGGCCGACGCTCGGGAGGCGGCGCGGGGCGCCGGCTATTTCCGCTTTTGACACACCATGTATGTCCATGATGTCCACAGCTCCACAGAAACGTTTTCAGCGTCGGTCATCGATTTTTACGCGATTTGGTCCTAAGGACTAAGGTCAAAATGAATCTCCTGTTTAAAAAAAAATCAGGTCCATTGTGGCCTTACTGGTCTCCTTCAAGATCAAATTCAAAGTCAAACGACGGGGAACGCTGTAGCACCCAAAGTTACCATCCGATCGCGACGAATTGGTCTCAAACGATTCCTTGTGCCCAGTTCCAAGATGACAAGAAAGTTCAGAGTTGTGCCCCGTTACCTTTAATGTCAAATTCAGGGTCAAAGGACGGGATTTTCCCCCCGTTCTTTCCATTTCCAGAAGGACAAGCATTCTTAGAGTTGTGTCCCGTGATCTTCAAGTTAGCGCCCAAACTCACGGCAAAAACTTGGCAGGTTGATCTCTCCGAAAAGGATCGCGAGAAGACTGCCTTCAGCACAGGGAAAGGCCTGCATCAGTTCCAGGCCATGCCGTTCGGCCTGAAGAATGCTGGGGCCACATTCCAGCGGTTGATGGAGCTGGTGCTAGATGGAATGGATTCCAATAGCTGTCTGGTCTTTATAGACATCATCGTTTTCGGAGAGACAGAGCAGGCGCATCTAAAAAAAAACTCGAAGATGTGTTGCAGAGGGTCAGAGCAGCAGGGATGAAGTTGAAGCCCAATAAATGCTGTCTGGCTCGAGACGAGGTGGTGTTCCTCGGACACAAGGTGGGGAAGAGGGGCGTGCAGCCCGACCCAGCAAACGTGGAGAAGGTGCGTGTGATAGTGTGCTCCCTCAATACTTTCCTGGAGCCGCCTCTGCGGTGTCATGCCCGCTGGCATGTCGGCCGGCCGGGTGGGGACTGCGGCCGCCTGGCGTGTGGGCGGGAGTCTGGTACGAGACGTAATACAGACTGGACGAGCGCTACCGTGTGTCACATGGCGCAGCCGGCAGGGTTTTTGACCGCGCTGTTTAAGTTATAAGTGACTCGGTTATGCGGAGACAGTGAGACAGTGATGCCTCAGGACAGTGAGAGTGTGGACGTTCCGCGGAGTGATGTCGCGCACGGAGCTGGCCCAGCGTGGGCCGGTCGTCACACGACCCGGCAGGCGGACATCGCCAGCGACCGAGGCGAGCTCTTCAACGTCTGGCGGGAGCGATGGGAGGACTACGTTCTGCTGTCCGGTCTGCAAAGGGCGGAGCCCCGCGTTCAGATGGCTGCTCTCCGAGACTGCCTCACAGACGACGCCATCAGAGTGCTGCGAAACCTGGAGATAAGTGAACGCGACCGTTCCGATGTGAAAGCATCTATTGACGCTCTATAAAAATATGCAAACGGTCAGGTCAACGAAGTAATTGAACGTAAAAAGTTCAACGAAAGAGTATAGGCACAGGGCGAATCCTTTGATGATTTCTTAACGTCCCTTAAAGAACTCGCCCGCAGTTGCAATTTTTGCAATGAATGTCGCGATTCTCTCATAAGGGATAGAGTTATTATGGGTCTGAGGTCCGCAGAGACCGTGAAGTGTCTGTGTGCGACACTAGACCTGTCTCTGGTGGCCGCCGTTACTGTTTGCAGGGCGCAGGAGGCGGCGTGCCGCGATGCACAGGTGTTGTACGGCTGCGCTCCTGATGGCCCGTCAGCCCTGCAGGTCCAGTCTCCGCAGTCGGGTGTCGGCCCGGCGACCTGCACCGGGTGCGGCCGGCGGCAGCACCGGGAGGCACCGATGGCTCGTGCATGGATACCAGTGGTGGCGTTTCAAAGCGGCCGCGTGCGCCACCGGCTACCGCCGCGCACTCAACTGCGTTGGTCAACGAGAGACAGGACTGCTCAGTTCGGCGCACTTCTAGACAGGCTGCATCAGCGACATCTATATCGCAAGTCGACGAGAATGTGGCGCCATCTTTGCAGCGAGACTCGCTACAGGGCTGCAGTCAGGCTGCAGCGCAAACTACATCACCATCCGCTGAGGAAGTGGCGCCATCTACGAGGCGAGAATCGCCCCGTGAAGAGCCGGCGCCACCTGGGGGACGAAGACCACCGGGTCTGACGGAATTTCCCAACGTGGTACGGGAATTCCCTTCAGTCTTCGATGGAAACATAAGATGCATGCCGGGGGAAGAATACAAGATCCACCTGCGTGAAGATGCAGTGCCATTCTGCGTCACCGCCCCACGGCGCGTACCCCTGTCATATCGAGAGCCCCTGAGGGAGGAACTGAGCCGACTGGAGGATCAGGACATCATCTTCCCGGTGACAACTCCGACTGATTGGTGTGCTCCGATCGTTGTCAGCGCCAAGAAGGGAGGTGGCATCAGGCTCTGTGTGGATCTCTCGATGCTGAACAAACACGTCCGCCGAGAACGCTACCAGTCCCCGACCCCGGCGGAGGAAGTAGCATCCATTGTTGGACAGCGCGCCCAATGGTTCACAGTGGTTGATGCCGCCAAAGGATACCACCAGTGTCCCCTTGCTGAAGAGAGCAGACTTCTGACAACGTTCACCACCCCGTTTGGAAGATACGCGTTCAAACGCGCACCGTACGGAGTCGCGTCGATATCGGAACACTACAACCGACGGATAGATGAGGCGCTGCAGGGAATGTCCGATTACTACCGGAAGGTGGTAGACGATGTCGTCATCTTCAGCAGCACGCTGGAAGAGCACGTCCATCATGTTCGAGAACTCCTGTCGCGGTGCGAGGAACGAGGAATTCCCCTCAACCTGGGAAAGCTTCAGCTGGCTCAGCGTTCTGTGAAGTTCGCTGGTTTCGTCGTGTCACACGAGGGGTACAGGCCCAACCCGCAGCTGACTGAAGCCCTCTCTGCGTTTCCGACGCCCAGCAACATCTCCGACCTGCGAGGTTTCTTCGGACTTGTCAACCAGCTGGCTTCATTCGTCGACAACATCGCAGAGTTGATGGAACCTCTACGCCCTCTTCTGAGCCCAAAGAACGCCTTCCAGTGGGAAGAACACCATCAGCAAGCGTTCCAGAGGGCTAGAGAACGTCTGACTTCAGTACCGACGCTCGGGTACTTCGACCCCACCAGACCAACGACACTCGCGACCGACGCCAGCCGCAAGAAGGGTCTGGGCTTCGTTCTGCGACAGGCTGACAGAGATGGCAGATGGCGCGTGATCCAGACCGGATCGCGTTTCCTCAGTGATGCTGAAACACGCTACGCAACCATCGAGCTTGAGGCGTTAGCTGTCTGCTGGGCTCTGCAGAAGTGCCGACTGTTCGTCGGTGGACTGCCAAACGTTGAAATACTGACTGATCATCGCCCCCTCGTGCCAATCTTGAACAGTAAAACGCTGGACGAGATTAAAAATCCAAGGCTGCAACGTTTGAAGCTGCGGATGAGCGAGTTTGGACACTTCACAGCCACGTGGGTACCAGGTTCACAGCACAGTGCCGCGGACGCGCTGTCCAGGAACCCGATCGAGCGCTCGAATGAAGGCGACGAGTGCGGAGAAGATGCCTCGGCTGCATGTGTGCAGTCGATCGTGGTCGGCGAACTTCGGGCCCATCGCGCCGACGTCCGCCTCAAAGAAGTTCGCGAGGCGGTGGCCATGGATCCTGAGTTTCAGTTGCTCGTGGAAACCATTCAAGATGGGTTCCCCAATAACAAGTCTAAAGTAACGGAAACCGTGAAAAGGTACTGGCCGGTTCGCGATCGGTTGACAGTGGATGATGGCATCGTGCTCTGTGGATGCAGAGTCGTCATACCCGCGTCCCTCCGAAAGCAGACACTGGTTACGCTCCATTCAGGACACCTGGGCCAGGAGAAAACCAAATCCAGGGCGCGTCATATCGTCTGTTGGCCGGGTATGGATACCGACATAGACAACATCACGCGGCAGTGTGAGCGATGTCAGAGTGAGCTGCCGTCTCAACAACGGGAGACGCTGATCCAGCACGAGCCCCGTTTCAAAACCTGGATGCGGACATCGCGAGTCACGCCGGAGGTAAATATCTGATTGTTGTTGATGGATTTTCCGGGTGGCGTCATGTGGAATACCTGGGTCTCCAGTCTAGCACCAGTAAAGTCATATCAGCGACTCGACCTGGTGTTCCGCCAGGTCGGAGTCGCTGAAGCCCTGTGGAGTGATGGGGGCCCAGAGTTTACTTCATATCTGTTCCGCGATTTTCTTAGAAAATGGGGCGTAATTCATCACACCTCGTCTCCTCATTATCCACAATCTAATGGTCGTGCTGAGTCAGGAGTGAAGTCTGCCAAAAAGTTGTTGAGAAGATGTTGGGATCTCCGCAGGGGTCGACTGGATGAGGTAGCCTGGACCAGCGGGATCCTCCAGCACTGGAACACGCCAGGGAGCCACGGTGCATCACCAGCCCAGATCGTGTACGGACGGCCGATCCAGGATACTCTTCCATCGCACCCCGACATCTACAAACGTCAACCTCCAGCTGATTTCGAAGACAGACGGCATAAGCAGTATCGACAAATCAAAGAAGAATACGATAGCCGAGCACGGGATCTGCCCGAGTTCCCAGTCGGAGCTCGCGTGCGAGTGCAGGACCCTCGCACTCGCCGGTGGGAGAGATGTGGCACAGTGATCGCCGTTGGTCCGCACCGGAGATACCGTGTGCGTTTCGACGACGGCGGTGTAGTGGATCGCAACCGGTGCCACCTTCGCAGGAGATATGCAGTCATCGAACCAGGCTCGGCTGCGCGGAGAAGCACGTCGGGCTCCTCGGACTCGGCGCCGCGGGCCGGCGCTGAGGCGCGGAGCGGAGCCGGTCCGGCGTCGCGGGAGTCGGCGCGCCTAGCTGAGGGAGCGCCACAGCTTCGCCGATCAACAAGGATCAGAAGACGGCCGCAACGTCTGATCGAGGAGATCTAGAGAAGCAGTAACGTATGTGCGGCGATTATGTTCGGTTTCTGTTACGGTGTGTTCTTTATTGCGGTAATTTGGGCAGGAGTCGAGCACGGTTTATTTGACCGCTATTATAGCCGTTGCTGTCATATGCTTACTCGTTCACATTACGTTATGGTTTGTAATGTAGGTATGTACTAATCATAAGATGAAGAGTCCCTACTGCGGGACTCGCCGGGGGAGGGAGATGTGATAGTGTGCTCCCTCAATACTTTCCTGGAGCCGCCTCTGCGGTGTCATGCCCGCTGGCATGTCGGCCGGCCGGGTGGGGACTGCGGCCGCCTGGCGTGTGGGCGGGAGTCTGGTACGAGACGTAATACAGACTGGACGAGCGCTACCGTGTGTCACAGTGCGCAACTGGCGACGACAGCAGAAAGCCGATGAGCTGAAGAGCTTCCTGGGACTTACAGGGTACTATTCTCGCTTCGTGCCCAACTATTCTGATCGTGTGCGACCGATCAGAGAGGCAGCGGAAAAGAAGGGCGAGCTGGAGTGGACTGAGGAGCTCAGCGAGAGTTTCGAGAATATCAAGATGACTTTGGCGTCTCCTCCGATCCTGGCTATCGACGTGCAAAGGGGAGTTCAAGTTCGCAACCGACGCCTCGAACACTGCAGTAAGAGCTGTGCTCACAGAGACAGTCGATGACGAAGAAAGAGAATAGTCGCTTATGCCAGCAAAGTACTGAACAAAAGTGAACGCCGGTGGCCGGCGTGCGACAAGGAGCTGTGGGCAATCGTCTGGGCCATCAGACACTTCCGTCAATATCTGGCCGCCACAAGGTTCACGGTCCTGGCTGACCACAAACCACTCAGGAACATGCCGAGCTCGATCAACGTCGATAGGGATGCCACGGGATGGAGGGGTCGATGGGCCATCGAACTGAGCACGTACGATCTCGACGTGCAGTACCGAAAGGGCAGTGACAATGGCAATGCGGACGCCCTGTCAAGACCAACGGTTGATCAAGTGCCAGAGGATGAAGCTGGAAATATGATGGCCGTCAACCATGACGGCGGAAGAAATGTGATTGACTTCGATAGCCAACGACGAGAAAAATATATCGATCTACTCTTCAGCGAGGTCAAGGGATGGCTGACGGCAGGTAAACTACCCCCGAAGAAAGAACTTCGAAAGAGGAACAGAAATCTGCGCACAATGGCTCGATTCTTCGACCAACTGACGATGGAGCAGAGCATCATGAAGCTAAGACGGCATGATGACGGCAGTGATCCCGTCATACTCCTTCCCCGGATGTACCGCGAAACAGTCTTGAACATGCTGCACGATGACAAGACTGCAGGACATTTGGGTACCGCTCGTACTCAGGAGAAGGTAGCGACTAGGTTTTTTTCTGGCCGGGGATGAGCAAAGATGTCACCCATCACTGCGAGACATGTGAAGCCTGCTAGCGCCGAAGCAGCCCAACACCACGGATGCAAGCTTCTCTTCGTACGGACACCTATTCGAGGCCATTTGAAAGGGTGGCTATCGATATCACTGAGATGCTGATGTCTGCGCGCGGAAACAAGTATGCGTTGGTAGTTATGGACTACTTCACCAAGTATGTGTTCACATATGCCATGCCAAACCAGATCGCTGAGACGGTGTCCGAGTGTACTCGACATGGTACTGCGACATAGAGTTCCTGAGCGCCTCCACAGTGACCAAGGCCGGCAGTTTATGTCGGCTGTCTTCCAGTCTCTGTGCAGACGACTGGGCATCGAGAAGACCCGAACATCACCATTCCGCCCGGAGAGTGATGGAATGGTGGAGCGGTTCAACCGCACGCTCAAAGACATGTCCTCAAAATTCCTAAAGCCATGTGGATCTGACTGGGACGATCATTTGGCGTCCCTCACTTTCGCCTAAAACACGTCCAAGCACTCGGTGACCGGGTTTACGCCATTCTTTGTGGTGCATGGACACGAAGCCCGCCTTCCAGTTGACGAGCTTTTCAGTGTGATGAAGGTCGATGGTCCACACCTATGTCGAATACATGGCGGAAGCACGCGATAAATCATCGCGAGAGATATCTTACGAGCCCGGCCAGAGAGTGTGGGTGCTGGATCACACTGCTAAGGTTGGTGGCAAGCGCATGCTGGCCTTGCGTTACAAACGCCTAGCAACTATAATACAGAGACAGGGCCCTAGCGACGGAGTCACCTACAAGGGCAGCATGCCATGAGGTACGGAAAAGAATGTTCACCACAACCATCTGAAGCCTCTGAAGGTGAGAGAACGGGACGACCCGACGGATCGGCCAGCCACGCGTGACAAGCAAGAGAAGCAGCCGGAAGACGAAGAACACAAGGACCGGAACACAAACGTCACGTCTAAGGACAGTACCCTACTCCCCAGTTTCGTGTGGATGCCCAGCGAGACGGCCGTGGATCAACTATGCCAGCCGGCTAACGGATATGTGCCACGATATGGGCGGGTGTCCAGTAAGATCCCTGACCAGTAAAACATGAAAAGATATATAAAACATAAAATAGAGCATGCATACGTGGTCGCAGAGGTGTTAACCCGCGCACTGCAGGGGCTTTGCGCCGAACACGAACTGCAGGGGGGTTGATTTCCGCCCCCCCCCCCTGAGATCTCGAAAACTACGCAACGTAGCGAGAAGCGGAAAAAGGCATTTGATAGCTTCATACATGTTCTATCGAAAGTATTCAGTGTTTTTTTTAAGTCAGGTCAAAATTGAGGTCACCAGAGGTCATCAAAGGTCATATTTTCCAGTTTTTCCTGTTTTAGGACATCGCTCCAGAAATTTCCATATATCTCAGAAACGATGATAGTTAGAAACAAATGGAAAAAAGCAAACGCCAGCCAGTAAAATTTGTAATCGCTAAGGTGTCTTCAGATTTGATCTCAGGTCAATATTTGAGGCTCGAGGTCAAAAAGAAAAAAATTCAGTTTTTTTTGCTAAATCGTTTTTTGCTATTAACTTTTTACTTAATAAAGATAACGGAAAACTGTTTACGCCATTGTGTTTATCTTGTCAAGGCGCTTTGAATGATAAATATGGTGACCTTGTTAAGTCAACTTAACAATTTGACCTAAGGTCAAGGTCAAGTGGTGACCCAAGTGGGGCATGTTGCATATGAGAAGACGTGTATCGACGAGACAAACACATTGATGTCTGTTTTACTTCTCTATCTTCATTATGTCGAGAGTTATTGACAAAAAAGTGATGATGGCCTCGCATGACCTCAAATGACCCAATAGGGGTCACTGAACAAACCTTGCACTTGGATCATCAAGAATATCCTATAATAACATGATCCAGAAGTAATTGGACTAGTACCATGCATATCCTTGAAATAGGAAGCATTTGTATATTTCCCCATTGACTTATTATGGGGAGGTTACGAAATTTACCTGACCTTAGGTCACCGATATAGAAATTCCGAGTTAAACGAATTGTAAGTACTGATGCCTTCATGACATCCTGTAAGTTTCAACCTGATCGGTGAAAAACTCTGGCTTTGGCACAACTGCAAACATTTGTGGTGGTGGGTTCACTTGACCTGGTCTGGTGACCTGACCTGAGATGACCCGATCATATTTTTTCTCAAAGTGTGCGCAATGATGTCCTAACAGGTGTATAAAAACCAGGCGGCGCTTCGCGCCGCCGTTTTTTCGCTATCTTTGAAAAACCTGGGGGGCGGAAATCAACCCCCCCTGCAGTGCGCGGGTTAAATATGTCGCTAGGACATTATTTCCCTTTAAAGGAAATAGTTCACCTTCAACATTAGTTTTAAACTGAGATAGCTGTTTTGTAGCCCATGTTGGGAAACCCCTATCTGCAAGTTTCTTTGACTGAAAAAGACTCTCCAACCGAAGATATTTGACTTTTTGGCGAAGGAATTCGGCGCATATATGATATACCGTACCGTCTGAAAGTGCCAGCACTGCCATGGAGCATGCGCAGACCAATAACGCACACCATAACATTAATGATTTACGACCTCCTGTCCTGAATTGGCGCGATGTAGGACCATTTTTGAAAATAAAAGAAACTGTATTCAAAAATATAATAAAATCGTGTTCTGAAAAAAATCAGGTGAACTATTTCCTTTAACCACACTCCAAATTTGAACACAATCGGCTCAGCCGTTCCTGAGATATTGAATAGAGGTGTGCACGTGCGCACGTGCAGAGGCACCCCCCCTGACTTGTGGGAAGGCGGCGGCTGAGGGGTCCCTAACCACACACCAAATTTGCCCACACTCGGCCCAGCCGTTGCGGCGTTTTTGCGAGAAAGCACTTTTCAACACCCCTCACGCGGCACGCACAGTGATATTCACCCACGTGAGTCGACACTGGTCTCAAACAGGGATATCGGGTGGATGAGGCTACACAGCAAAGAAGTCCGCGTGTCAATCGGACGTGCGGTTGAAGAGATATGAGCTTCTCAAAGGCGTCGCCACGGGCCGGGTCCGGCAGCTGATATTTCGATTTCCCCCCTACTTCACGGAAGGACGAGCGAGCTCGAAGCGCTCGCACGTAATCACCGATGTATTGATGGCTCTCATATGACTCATATTACGTCCTGGTGTTATCCCGCCTTTACCGGAGAGAGATTCCCGGTTTGATTGATAATCAGTAATTTGATCCATAGCTTCGTTTCAAAGGCAGTAAGTGTGTACTAACGTTCATTACTATATTCTTTGGAACGTGAGATGCAAGGTAGAACTGTATAGAGGTATAGGGTTTTCTTAAAGGAAACCCTATACCTCTATATAGTCTACCTCAACATTATAATAACTCAATCTCAATAGTCTACAACACTCAATAGTCTACCTCAACATTAGTTTTAAACTGAGATAGCAGTTTTGTAGCCCGTGTTGAGAAATCCTTATCTTGACTGGTTTCTTGACTGAAAAGACTCTCCAGCCGAAGATATTTGACTTTTTGGCGAAGGAATGCGACGCATATATGATATACCGTACCGTCTGAATTGTGCCAGCACTGCATGGAGCATGCGCAGACCAATAACGCACACGATACAATTAATAATGTACAACCTTCTGTCCTGAATTGGCGCGATGTAGGACCATTTTTAAAAAGAAAAAAAGAAACTGTATTAAAAAATATAATAAAATCGTGTTCTGAATTTTTTTCCGAAGGTCTCTGAAAATTATACGCACTGGAGGAAGGGGCGGGGAGAGATAAAGGCCCCAATAAGAAATAAAATAACGAAAATTGTAGGGTGGAAAGGTTCTATGGGGAATCTGTTTTGTGAAAATTCCATGACCCTAGCCTAGGTTAATATCTCCAGGGTCAAATGAGGTCAAATATGCTAAAATTGGATTGTTATACGCTCCTTGGCTTGACATTGTTATGGAACGCAGTGATTGCGTGTATATGCATAGTAACATATATACCCCAAAATGGGCTTACATGATTTGATGGAAAGTATATTGATACAATAGGGATGATGACGTTGCATTTGACTGTTTGTGAAAAACAAACAGATAATAAAACCTATGTTTATTCTAGTGTTTAACTATTTTCCATGTTGCAAATTTGTCGTGTTTTCTTTTTTCTTGAGTCGCTTTTACTCCCCCCCCCCCCCCCCCCCGGTCACCGACTCAATTACAACCCCAACGAAAACCAAGAAGTTCCACCTCTGGTCTCAAGATCAAGTCGAACCTCCTGTCTCCCAGAATCAGATCCATTTTGACCTTACAGGTCTCATTCAAGGTCAAATTAAATGTCAAAGGACGAGGGACGCTGTAGCGCCCAAAGTTTGCGTCCGATTGCAAGACAAATGGAAACTTGGCAGTCATTCTAACTTGGCTCGTTTCAACACATCAGGAAGCAATAACACATAATCGTTTAAGACGACCATAGTGCCGGCACGTTGAGATGGGACGGTGGAGCTGCAGAGTCAGGTTCATGTGAGGGCAGATACTGCCGCCGGCGCTCGGCCGGCCGGGGCGGGGCAGAACGGGACGGGACGGGTCGGCGCCGACACGGCACTCGTTGCCTGAGCTCGGCCGGCGGCGGACGGTGACGGAGCGGCTCCCTGTGTCTGTGTGTCGTGTGTCGGTGTGTCGGCGTGTCGGCGTGTCGCGGTGTGCCGGGCGTCAGTCAGTGAACACTGCAGTGTGCTTCTCCGGACGCAGGCGGCCGCAGCTTCAGTTGCCGACACACCCCGATAGGTAAGACATATCCACTATCCAGCAGAGAGGAGCCGGCTATACCCGATAGGTAAGACATATCCACTATCCAGCAGAGAGGAGACGACACACCCCGATAGGTAAGACATATCCACTATCCAGCAGAGAGGAGCCGGCTTACACGCATATACGCTATGGAGCCTTGTGGGAACAATCTGTATTTCAAATTCAATGTATTTCTATTCGGCAAGAAGTGTACATGCAAGGAGTATTTTCTGGCAATTTTACGATGCTCTTCAACTTGTGGTTTCTTCAACTAATTCGACAACACGACATTCCATGTTAAAGCTGTGCAAATGTTATGATCCTTTTATATCATCGAGGAAAAAAAATACATTTAGTTGCAACCGTTTGTCAGTCATCAGAAAGATTAGCATCTACTGGAGTTTAGATGAAAATAATATTCGGAAGTTTATTTGTGCCATTGAGCATACGACATTTAGGTATACGCGTATTAACGTTTAACAGTCTGCCCTTGTATAAATTCAGCGTCGGATACACCGTTGTTAAAGGGATTATACGGGTTTCCGTCCTGAAAGTAAATGCACTCTTTTGCAGTTGTATGAGCTTTAAACACGTTTAAGACATATAACAGGGACCTCAATGCTCATTTAGTCCATTATTTCACAAATTATCAGCGTTAAAACTTGGACGTTTTTCGAGACTTGTATCAGATATAAACTTGATCCGCACTACTGTCCACCACTTTTATCTTAAGATAATTTTTAGAGTTTTGAATTATCTGCAAGTCCTACACTGGATCACAAAATTATTATGCAATTCAAAACTGACGGGACTTTGTATTACTACACACTGTTCGTTGAGGTTTTGTGTTTTTGTGGTTTTCTTTTCTCTGGCCTTTAGCGTTGAGAATTTGGTGGTGGCGTATTAATTTTTTGGCATGAAAATTCATGAAAAATATAGAATTTTATGGAAAAACTAGGTAACTGCTGCTGTCGTTGGAACAAAACAAGTTTATTTTCTTTCAAATATTGCTTATTATACCGGAAATATGCCATACGTGAGAGGTGTTTTTATTAGCATAAAAGAGATGATGACTGGCTCTGCCTCAGCCAGTCCTGCAGAAAATACGCGGTGGCATCACCGCGCACTTTGGAATGTCCTTACGTGCAGAAGAGGTCATGTCCAGAAAAAATGTGGCTACCGTGGGACTTCTACCACCTTTATAAGTACGTTTTACTATGGAACTCAATTATTCTGGGAAAAACCCGTATAATCCCTTTAAATAAATCGCTCAAATTTCAGCGTCTGGTAAGTTAGATGTGAAACAGCATACCACAATGTCAATGTGCTAACTATGGTTAATGTGGCTAGAATCGGTTTGCTGCAGTGGGCCGCTGACTGCCACTCCTTCAGGGCCGCTGACTGCCACTCATTCAGCCACAGTGTGACACATTGTGAGGGGTGCAGTACCGACCGACTGCATCGCAATGCCGACCGCACTGCACACAGTGATGCAGGATGGTATGATTGTGTGATTTATTAATCCCCAACAGGTGCGAGCCCAATTACAGGTGAAGTCCATCATAGAATATAATGAAGTGAACAGGTCAGCATGCATAACACAACAAAACCACGTATCAGTCGAGTCGGAGTCTAAATAAAAGTTCCCAACGTCGACGTATATCTCACTACGTCCTGCTTAAGCCTTCCCATTGCATCGTTAAAAACGTCACTCAGAGGACTCGAAGCGACAGTCATTCAACGAGAGCGGGGTCCCGCGCAAATCAGCCGCAGATGGTATCGAGAGCGTGGTCCCGCACAAATCAGCCGCATATTGTACCGGAGTGATGGCCACGCCTCCTCCACCGAGAGCGGGGTCCCGCACAAATCAGCCGCAGATTGTATCTGAGTGATGGCCACGCCTCCTCCACCGAGAGCGGGGTCCCGCACACATCAGCCGCAGATGGTATCTGAGTGATGGCCACGCCTCCTCCACCGAGAGCGGGGTCCCGCACAAATCAGCCGCAAATGGTATCTGAGTGATGGCCACGCCTCCTCCACCGAGAGCGGGGTCCCGCACACATCAGCCGCAAATGGTATCTGAGTGATGGCCACGCCTCCTCCACCGAGAGCGGGGTCCCACACAAATCAGCCGCAGATTGTATCTGAGTGATGGCCACGCCTCCTCCACCGAGAGCGGGGTCCCGCACAAATCAGCCGCAGATGGTTTCGGAGTGATGGCCACGCCATTTTCTCCGCTTATATAACGGCAATCGTTCCCGTCCTTTGCCTGGTTTCTAAACTCGTGCTAATTACCGGAGGTCCCCTGTGACTCTGATCTACTGGAGGTCCCCGTGACTCTGATCGGTGATATACCGGAGGTCCCCGTGACTCTGATGATCTACCGGAGGTCCCCCGTGACTCTAATCTACCGGAGGTCCTCGTGACTCTGATCTACCGGAGGTCCCTCGTGACTCTGATCTACTGGAGGTCCCCGTGACTCTGATCGGTGATATACCGGAGGTCCCCGTGACTCTGATGATCTACCGGAGGTCCTCGTGACTCTGATCTACCGGAGGTCCCCTGTGACTCTGATCTACTGGAGGTCCCCCGTGACTCTGATCGGTGATCTACCGGAGGTCCCCCGGGACTCTGATCTACCACATGCCCCCTGTGACTGATCTACCGGAGTTCCCGTGACTCTGATCTACCGGAGGTCCCCCGTGACTCTGATCTACTGGAGGTCCCCTGTGACTCTGATCTACTGGAGGTCCCTCGTGACTCTGATCGGGGATCTACCGGAGGTCCCCGTGACTCTGATCGGTGATCTACCGGAGGTCCCCTGTGACTCTGATCTACCGGAGGTCCCCCGTGACTCTGGTCTACCGAAGGTCCCCCGTGACTCTGATCTACTGGAGGTCCCCTGTGACTGATCTACTGGAGGTCCCCCGTGACTCTGATCGGTGATCTACCGGAGGTCCTCCGTGACTCTGATTTACCGGAGGTCCCCGGTGACTGATCTACCGGAGTTCCCGTGACTCTGATCTACCGAAGGTCCCCCGTGACTCTGATCTACCGGAGGTCCCCTGTGACTCTGATCTACTGGAGGTCCCCTGTGACTCTGATCTACTGGAGGTCCCCCGTGACTATAATGAGTGAGCACATCTTCAGTGTATGTACAAATTCCTTTCTCATGGTTTCTCAAATTGTTTTCAACCTAGCCACCTAGCTTAGACAGAACCTGGAATTTCTTAGGAAGCAAAGTGTTGGACAGCCCTATACAAATCAATGGTTTCTTACAAATATGTTTTAATCTTTCGGTTGTTTTTAATGCGTTAATGTTTTCGTTTCGTTTGCGGAAAGCAAATCGCCAGGCCATCCGCTGCCCGGCTACACTATCTGTCGCGCTGACCGACCAGACGGGAAGGGTCACGGCGGCGTTAAAACGAGGCCCGCTTTCACGAGGAGGTGAAAGCGGGCCTCGGCCGCCAAGTCCAGCTCGGCGTCCTGGAACCAGTCCCCGTCGGTGAACCTGTCACCCGAGGCCACAGAATGGTCGTCTGCGCCAAGAAGGATGGCACACCCCGCAGGACGGTGGACCTCCAAGCACTCAACCGCCACTCAACTAGAGAAACACACCACACGCCATCGCCGTTCCATCAGGCCCGTTCAATACCGCCCGGAGTCAAGAAAACGGTACTTGACGCATGGAATGGTTACCACAGCGTTCCCCTCCTGCCAGAGGACCGCCATCTGACGACATTCATCACCCCTTGGGGCCAATACCGATATAAGACGGCACCACGGGGCTACGTGGCCTCCGGTGACGGCCGAGTCCCGATACGCACCCGTGGAGGTGATGCCTTCGCTGTCGCTGATGCCTTGGACAAAACACGGTACTTCGTCTTGGACTGCAGGGAGCTAATGATCGCTGTTGATCATGAGCCTCTCCTCCGGATCTTCGGAGACAGATCCCTTGAAGATATCCCGAACGCCCGGCTTCGCAACTTGAAGGAGAAGACTCTCCGCTACCGATTCCGGATGCTTCACGTCTCAGGCGTGAAACACAGGGCTGCCGACAGCGTCTCCCGCTACCCCACCGGACTCATCAAACTGCAACTCGACGACGACCTTGCATCCGCCGCCAGCGATGTGGAAGGATGTGCAGTCGCCTCCGCGATCTCCGCGCTCCGATCCATCCCCATCCAGTCCGTGACATGGGATAGGGTGCGTGTTGCTACCGCGGGCGATCCGATCATGCATTATCTGGTCGGCCTAATCGAATCCGGTGTACCGGAGGCACGACGTGCCGTCCCGGCGACCCTTCGCGATTTTCACCAATATCGCGACGACCACACCATCGACGGCGTCGCAATGTTCAAGAATCGAATCGTCATGCCCTCATCTCTGAGGCCGGAGACCCTCGCTGCACTGCACTCAGCTCACCAAGGCATCACCTCTATGCTATCAAGAGCCGAGGACTCGGTCTTCTGGCGTGGCATCACACGCGACATGGCCTCCAAGCGCACTGAATGTGCCCACTGCAACAGGATGCCCCCATCCCAACCCAGTGCACCCCCTCTTCCTCTGGAGTTCATGTCAATGTGTATGTGCCGACTTCTATCAGTACAAGGGTTGAAGCAACCTCGTAATTGTCGACCGCTACTCGAACTGGCCGATCGTCGAACGTATCCGGCCGCCAGCAGGCGCTGCTGGTCTCATCGCCTGCCTGCGGACAACCTTCGTCACCTTCGGCATCCCCGATGAATTGTCACCCGATGGTGGCCCAGTGTTCACGTCTACAACTACTCGCCAGTTCCTCCGCGACTGGGGCGTCTACCACCGACTGTTTTCTGTCGCGTTCCCACATAGCAACTGCCGCGCGGAGATCGGTGTCAAGACCGTTAAACGGCTCATCACCAACAACACTGTAGCCAATGGTGACCTGAGTACCGACGCCTTCCAACGCGCCATGCTACAATACCGTAACACACCGGACCGAGACACCAAGTTCTGCCCTGCCATGTCCGTCTTCGGTCAACCCATCCGAGACTTCATCCCGATACCCCTGGCCGCTATCGGCCCCACGAGACATGGCGTGGAACGCTGGCCTCCCGTGAAGACGCCCTCCGGAATCGGCACATGAAGGACACTCAGTCGGCCTGAGGGTCCCTCAGTCGGCCTGAGGGGGCCCTCGGTCGGTCTGAGGAGGGAGGGGGCCGCAGTCGGCATGACGGGGGCCTCAGTCGGCCAAAGGGGGCCTCAGTCGGCCTGAGTGCGCACTCAGCCGGCCTGATGGGGAGGGGGGGGGAGGGGGGCCTTCGGCCTGAGGGGCCTGAGTCGATCTGAGGGGGCCATGCGTCGGCCTGTGGGGTCCCTCAGTCGGCCTGAGTAGTCTCTTACTCGGCCTGAGGGGCCCTCAATCGGCCTGAGGTACCTCTCAGTCTGCCTGAGGTAGCCCTCAGTTGGCTTGAGGGGCCCTCAGTCGGCCTGAGGGGGCCCTCAGTCGGCCTGAGGGGCGGGGGGTGCTTCGGCCTGAGGGGCCCTGAGTCGGCCCAAGGGGCCCAGTCAATATGAGGGGCACTCAGTCGGTCTGAGGGGCCCTTAATCGTCCTAGGATAGCCATCGGATGGCCTGAGGGGCCCTTGGTTGGCCTGAATATGTCCCTCGGCCGGCTTGAGAGGGCCCTCAGTCGGCATGAGGGTGTTCTCGGTCTGCCTGAAGGGCCCACTGTCGGCCTGAGATTGACCTTGGCCAGCCTGAGATGAACCTTGGACAGTCCAAATGACCCTCGGTCGGCTTGAGGGGCCCTTGACCGGCTTATGGGCCCTCGGTCGGCCTGAGAGGCCTTTGATGGACCTGAGAAAGCCTTCGTTCAGTCTGAGGGGCTCTTGGTTGGTCAGAGTGCCCTTCGGTTGGCTCAAGGGGCCTTCGATCGGCCTGAGGGAGCCTTTGGTAGGGCTGAGTGGACCTCAGTCGGACTGAGGGTTAGACCACGTCGTCATTTGTCGAATTCAGATTTCAGATCTGGCGGAGTGATTTTGTTATGTCTTGGTATGTTCTTAACATGATACAAAAATAATTTTCGAAAAATTCGGAAATTTATCCTACCGGGTTTTGTGATTTGTAAACCATTGCAAACGCCGTTTCGGCGTTGAAGTCTCCTGTTGTTATCGTATTGGTGTTATCGTCAGGGTAAAACACGTCTGATATTGTTATTGTTCTTCGTCATTTTACGGATCAGAAAGTGCAGAGGGTGACTTAAAGAGTACATTTAATTTCTTTTAGGGTTTCTAAAAGTGTAGGCAAGGTTATTTGGCAGTCATACGGGCTTAAGTGGTGGGTTTTAGTGGCACTTTTTTTGCACTTAGGCCAAAGCGCCTATCTACCTAATTCAAGATATTTTAGCACAGCAACTGGCGGAAATTGAACACAATATTAAATCCGAACTCCTTTGGATTGGAACATGTTCAATGTTGACAGTTACATTGTCGCCTAGCGCATCATCGAGCGATGTCTTGGGAGAAAAATCGCGAGTTTATGCATTCCAAGCGTTCGCCGATGTCGTTGGGAGATAGACGCGTTTTATGCTCAGTGGAACGTTGCAGTCGTTGCGCACAGGGTGTTCCGATCCG